>JAVGWX010000020.1:30837516-31042399 GCA_036924085.1 Ariolimax columbianus | reverse complement strand
TAAAGCATGTGTCAGAAGGCATTCATCTGAGTGTGTGTGTCACAAGACATACATAAAGCATGTGTCAGAAGGCATTCATCTGAGTGTGTGTGTCACAAGACATACATAAAGCATGTGTCAGAAGGCATTCATCTGAGTGTGTGTGTCACAAGACATACATAAAGCATGTGTCAGAAGGCATTCATCTGAGTGTGTGTGTCACAAGACATACATAAAGCATGTGTCAGAAGGCATTCATCTGAGTGTGTGTGTCACAAGACATACATAAAGCATGTGTCAGAAGGCATTCATCTGAGTGTGTGTGTCACAAGACATACATAAAGCATGTGTCAGAAGGCATTCATCTGAGTGTGTGTGTCACAAGACATACATAAAGCATGTGTCAGAAGGCATTCATCTGAGTGTGTGTGTCACAAGACATACATAAACATGTTTCAGAAGGTATTCATCTGAGTGTGAGTGTCACAAGACATACATAAAGCATGTGTCAGAAGGTATTCATCTGAGTGTGAGTGTCACAAGACATACATAAAGCATGTGTCAGAAGGCATTCATCTGAGTGTGTGTGTCACAAGACATACATAAAACATGTTTCAGAAGGTATTCATCTGAGTGTGAGTGTCACAAGACATACATAAAGCATGTGTCAGAAGGTATTCATCTGAGTGTGTGTGTCACAAGACATACATAAAGCATGTGTCAGAAGGCATTCATCTGAGTGTGAGTGTCACAAGACATACATAAAGCATGTGTCAGAAGGTATTCATCTGAGTGTGTGTGTCACAAGACATACATAAAGCATGTGTCAGAAGGCATTCATCTGAGTGTGAGTGTCACAAGACATACATAAAGCATGTGTCAGAAGGCATTCATCTGAGTGTGTGTGTCACAAGACATACATAAAGCATGTGTCAGAAGGCATTCATCTGAGTGTGTGTGTCACAAGACATACATAAAGCATGTGTCAGAAGGCATTCATCTGAGTGTGTGTGTCACAAGACATACATAAAGCATGTGTCAGAAGGCATTCATCTGAGTGTGTGTGTCACAAGACATACATAAAGCATGTGTCAGAAGGCATTCATCTGAGTGTGTGTGTCACAAGACATACATAAAGCATGTGTCAGAAGGCATTCATCTGAGTGTGTGTGTCACAAGACATACATAAAGCATGTGTCAGAAGGCATTCATCTGAGTGTGTGTGTCACAAGACATACATAAAGCATGTGTCAGAAGGCATTCATCTGAGTGTGTGTGTCACAAGACATACATAAAGCATGTGTCAGAAGGCATTCATCTGAGTGTGTGTGTCACAAGACATACATAAAGCATGTGTCAGAAGGCATTCATCTGAGTGTGTGTGTCACAAGACATACATAAAGCATGTGTCAGAAGGTATTCATCTGAGTGTGAGTGTCACAAGACATACATAAAGCATGTGTCAGAAGGCATTCATCTGAGTGTGTGTGTCACAAGACATACATAAAGCATGTGTCAGAAGGTATTCATCTGAGTGTGAGTGTCACAAGACATACATAAAGCATGTGTCAGAAGGCATTCATCTGAGTGTGAGTGTCACAAGACATACATAAAGCATGTGTCAGAAGGCATTCATCTGAGTGTGTGTGTCACAAGACATACATAAAGCATGTGTCAGAAGGTATTCATCTGAGTGTGAGTGTCACAAGACATACATAAAGCATGTGTCAGAAGGCATTCATCTGAGTGTGTGTGTCACAAGACATACATAAAGCATGTGTCAGAAGGTATTCATCTGAGTGTGAGTGTCACAAGACATACATAAAGCATGTGTCAGAAGGCATTCATCTGAGTGTGTGTGTCACAAGACATACATAAAGCATGTGTCAGAAGGCATTCATCTGAGTGTGTGTGTCACAAGACATACATAAAGCATGTGTCAGAAGGCATTCATCTGAGTGTGTGTGTCACAAGACATACATAAAGCATGTGTCAGAAGGCATTCATCTGAGTGTGTGTGTCACAAGACATACATAAAGCATGTGTCAGAAGGTATCCATCTTGCAAAACATGTTTCAGAAGGCATTCATCTGAGTGTGTGTGTCACAAGACATACATAAAGCATGTGTCAGAAGGCATTCATCTGAGTGTGTGTGTCACAAGACATACATAAAGCATGTGTCAGAAGGTATCCATCTTGCAAAACATGTTTCAGAAGGCATTCATCTGAGTGTGAGTGTCACAAGACATACATAAAGCATGTGTCAGAAGGTATCCATCTTGCAAAACATGTTTCAGAAGGCATTCATCTGAGTGTGAGTGTCACAAGACATACATAAAGCATGTGTCAGAAGGTATCCATCTTGCAAAACATGTTTCAGAAGGCATTCATCTGAGTGTGAGTGTCACAAGACATACATAAAGCATGTGTCAGAAGGTATCCATCTTGCAAAACATGTTTCAGAAGGCATTCATCTGAGTGTGTGTGTCACAAGACATACATAAAGCATGTGTCAGAAGGTATCCATCTTGCAAAACATGTTTCAGAAGGCATTCATCTGAGTGTGTGTGTCACAAGACATACATAAAGCATGTGTCAGAAGGTATCCATCTTGCAAAACATGTTTCAGAAGGCATTCATCTGAGTGTGTGTGTCACAAGACATACATAAAGCATGTGTCAGAAGGTATCCATCTTGCAAAACATGTTTCAGAAGGCATTCATCTGAGTGTGTGTGTCACAAGACATACATAAAGCATGTGTCAGAAGGTATCCATCTTGCAAAACATGTTTCAGAAGGCATTCATCTGAGTGTGTGTGTCACAAGACATACATAAAGCATGTGTCAGAAGGTATCCATCTTGCAAAACATGTTTCAGAAGGCATTCATCTGAGTGTGTGTGTCACAAGACATACATAAAGCATGTGTCAGAAGGTATCCATCTTGCAAAACATGTTTCAGAAGGCATTCATCTGAGTGTGTGTGTCACAAGACATACATAAAGCATGTGTCAGAAGGTATCCATCTTGCAAAACATGTTTCAGAAGGCATTCATCTGAGTGTGTGTGTCACAAGACATACATAAAGCATGTGTCAGAAGGTATCCATCTTGCAAAACATGTTTCAGAAGGCATTCATCTGAGTGTGTGTGTCACAAGACATACATAAAGCATGTGTCAGAAGGTATCCATCTTGCAAAACATGTTTCAGAAGGCATTCATCTGAGTGTGTGTGTCACAAGACATACATAAAGCATGTGTCAGAAGGTATCCATCTTGCAAAACATGTTTCAGAAGGCATTCATCTGAGTGTGTGTGTCACAAGACATACATAAAGCATGTGTCAGAAGGTATCCATCTTGCAAAACATGTTTCAGAAGGCATTCATCTGAGTGTGTGTGTCACAAGACATACATAAAGCATGTGTCAGAAGGTATCCATCTTGCAAAACATGTTTCAGAAGGCATTCATCTGAGTGTGTGTGTCACAAGACATACATAAAGCATGTGTCAGAAGGTATCCATCTTGCAAAACATGTTTCAGAAGGCATTCATCTGAGTGTGTGTGTCACAAGACATACATAAAACATGTTTCAGAAGGTATTCATCTGAGTGTGTGTGTCACAAGACATACATAAAGCATGTGTCAGAAGGTATTCATCTGAGTGTGTGTGTCACAAGACATACATAAAGCATGTGTCAGAAGGCATTCATCTGAGTGTGTGTGTCACAAGACATACATAAAGCATGTGTCAGAAGGCATTCATCTGAGTGTGTGTGTCACAAGACATACATAAAGCATGTGTCAGAAGGCATTCATCTGAGTGTGTGTGTCACAAGACATACATAAAGCATGTGTCAGAAGGCATTCATCTGAGTGTGTGTGTCACAAGACATACATAAAGCATGTGTCAGAAGGCATTCATCTGAGTGTGTGTGTCACAAGACATACATAAAGCATGTGTCAGAAGGCATTCATCTGAGTGTGAGTGTCACAAGACATACATAAACATGTTTCAGAAGGTATTCATCTGAGTGTGTGTGTCACAAGACATACATAAAGCATGTGTCAGAAGGCATTCATCTGAGTGTGTGTGTCACAAGACATACATAAAACATGTTTCAGAAGGTATTCATCTGAGTGTGTGTGTCACAAGACATACATAAAGCATGTGTCAGAAGGCATTCATCTGAGTGTGTGTGTCACAAGACATACATAAAGCATGTGTCAGAAGGCATTCATCTGAGTGTGTGTGTCACAAGACATACATAAAACATGTTTCAGAAGGTATTCATCTGAGTGTGTGTGTCACAAGACATACATAAAGCATGTGTCAGAAGGCATTCATCTGAGTGTGTGTGTCACAAGACATACATAAAGCATGTGTCAGAAGGCATTCATCTGAGTGTGTGTGTCACAAGACATACATAAAGCATGTGTCAGAAGGCATTCATCTGAGTGTGTGTGTCACAAGACATACATAAAGCATGTTTCAGAAGGTATTCATCTGAGTGTGTGTGTCACAAGACATACATAAAGCATGTGTCAGAAGGCATTCATCTGAGTGTGTGTGTCACAAGACATACATAAAGCATGTGTCAGAAGGCATTCATCTGAGTGTGTGTGTCACAAGACATACATAAAGCATGTGTCAGAAGGCATTCATCTGAGTGTGTGTGTCACAAGACATACATAAAGCATGTGTCAGAAGGCATTCATCTGAGTGTGTGTGTCACAAGACATACATAAAGCATGTGTCAGAAGGCATTCATCTGAGTGTGTGTGTCACAAGACATACATAAAACATGTTTCAGAAGGTATTCATCTGAGTGTGAGTGTCACAAGACATACATAAAGCATGTGTCAGAAGGTATTCATCTGAGTGTGAGTGTCACAAGACATACATAAAGCATGTGTCAGAAGGCATTCATCTGAGTGTGTGTGTCACAAGACATACATAAAACATGTTTCAGAAGGTATTCATCTGAGTGTGAGTGTCACAAGACATACATAAAGCATGTGTCAGAAGGTATTCATCTGAGTGTGTGTGTCACAAGACATACATAAAGCATGTGTCAGAAGGCATTCATCTGAGTGTGAGTGTCACAAGACATACATAAAGCATGTGTCAGAAGGTATTCATCTGAGTGTGTGTGTCACAAGACATACATAAAGCATGTGTCAGAAGGCATTCATCTGAGTGTGTGTGTCACAAGACATACATAAAGCATGTGTCAGAAGGCATTCATCTGAGTGTGTGTGTCACAAGACATACATAAAGCATGTGTCAGAAGGTATCCATCTGAGTGTGTGTGTCACAAGACATACATAAAGCATGTGTCAGAAGGTATCCATCTGAGTGTGTGTGTCACAAGACATACATAAAGCATGTGTCAGAAGGCATTCATCTGAGTGTGTGTGTCACAAGACATACATAAAGCATGTGTCAGAAGGCATTCATCTGAGTGTGTGTGTCACAAGACATACATAAAGCATGTGTCAGAAGGCATTCATCTGAGTGTGTGTGTCACAAGACATACATAAAGCATGTGTCAGAAGGCATTCATCTGAGTGTGTGTGTCACAAGACATACATAAAGCATGTGTCAGAAGGCATTCATCTGAGTGTGTGTGTCACAAGACATACATAAAGCATGTGTCAGAAGGCATTCATCTGAGTGTGTGTGTCACAAGACATACATAAAGCATGTGTCAGAAGGCATTCATCTGAGTGTGTGTGTCACAAGACATACATAAAGCATGTGTCAGAAGGCATTCATCTGAGTGTGTGTGTCACAAGACATACATAAAGCATGTGTCAGAAGGCATTCATCTGAGTGTGTGTGTCACAAGACATACATAAAGCATGTGTCAGAAGGCATTCATCTGAGTGTGTGTGTCACAAGACATACATAAAACATGTTTCAGAAGGTATTCATCTGAGTGTGAGTGTCACAAGACATACATAAAGCATGTGTCAGAAGGTATTCATCTGAGTGTGAGTGTCACAAGACATACATAAAGCATGTGTCAGAAGGCATTCATCTGAGTGTGTGTGTCACAAGACATACATAAAACATGTTTCAGAAGGTATTCATCTGAGTGTGAGTGTCACAAGACATACATAAAGCATGTGTCAGAAGGTATTCATCTGAGTGTGTGTGTCACAAGACATACATAAAGCATGTGTCAGAAGGCATTCATCTGAGTGTGAGTGTCACAAGACATACATAAAGCATGTGTCAGAAGGTATTCATCTGAGTGTGTGTGTCACAAGACATACATAAAGCATGTGTCAGAAGGCATTCATCTGAGTGTGAGTGTCACAAGACATACATAAAGCATGTGTCAGAAGGCATTCATCTGAGTGTGTGTGTCACAAGACATACATAAAGCATGTGTCAGAAGGCATTCATCTGAGTGTGTGTGTCACAAGACATACATAAAGCATGTGTCAGAAGGCATTCATCTGAGTGTGTGTGTCACAAGACATACATAAAGCATGTGTCAGAAGGCATTCATCTGAGTGTGTGTGTCACAAGACATACATAAAGCATGTGTCAGAAGGCATTCATCTGAGTGTGTGTGTCACAAGACATACATAAAGCATGTGTCAGAAGGCATTCATCTGAGTGTGTGTGTCACAAGACATACATAAAGCATGTGTCAGAAGGCATTCATCTGAGTGTGTGTGTCACAAGACATACATAAAGCATGTGTCAGAAGGCATTCATCTGAGTGTGTGTGTCACAAGACATACATAAAGCATGTGTCAGAAGGCATTCATCTGAGTGTGTGTGTCACAAGACATACATAAAGCATGTGTCAGAAGGCATTCATCTGAGTGTGTGTGTCACAAGACATACATAAAGCATGTGTCAGAAGGTATTCATCTGAGTGTGAGTGTCACAAGACATACATAAAGCATGTGTCAGAAGGCATTCATCTGAGTGTGTGTGTCACAAGACATACATAAAGCATGTGTCAGAAGGTATTCATCTGAGTGTGAGTGTCACAAGACATACATAAAGCATGTGTCAGAAGGCATTCATCTGAGTTTGAGTGTCACAAGACATACATAAAGCATGTGTCAGAAGGCATTCATCTGAGTGTGTGTGTCACAAGACATACATAAAGCATGTGTCAGAAGGTATTCATCTGAGTGTGAGTGTCACAAGACATACATAAAGCATGTGTCAGAAGGCATTCATCTGAGTGTGTGTGTCACAAGACATACATAAAGCATGTGTCAGAAGGTATTCATCTGAGTGTGAGTGTCACAAGACATACATAAAGCATGTGTCAGAAGGCATTCATCTGAGTGTGTGTGTCACAAGACATACATAAAGCATGTGTCAGAAGGCATTCATCTGAGTGTGTGTGTCACAAGACATACATAAAGCATGTGTCAGAAGGCATTCATCTGAGTGTGTGTGTCACAAGACATACATAAAGCATGTGTCAGAAGGCATTCATCTGAGTGTGTGTGTCACAAGACATACATAAAGCATGTGTCAGAAGGTATCCATCTTGCAAAACATGTTTCAGAAGGCATTCATCTGAGTGTGTGTGTCACAAGACATACATAAAGCATGTGTCAGAAGGCATTCATCTGAGTGTGTGTGTCACAAGACATACATAAAGCATGTGTCAGAAGGTATCCATCTTGCAAAACATGTTTCAGAAGGCATTCATCTGAGTGTGAGTGTCACAAGACATACATAAAGCATGTGTCAGAAGGTATCCATCTTGCAAAACATGTTTCAGAAGGCATTCATCTGAGTGTGAGTGTCACAAGACATACATAAAGCATGTGTCAGAAGGTATCCATCTTGCAAAACATGTTTCAGAAGGCATTCATCTGAGTGTGAGTGTCACAAGACATACATAAAGCATGTGTCAGAAGGTATCCATCTTGCAAAACATGTTTCAGAAGGCATTCATCTGAGTGTGTGTGTCACAAGACATACATAAAGCATGTGTCAGAAGGTATCCATCTTGCAAAACATGTTTCAGAAGGCATTCATCTGAGTGTGTGTGTCACAAGACATACATAAAGCATGTGTCAGAAGGTATCCATCTTGCAAAACATGTTTCAGAAGGCATTCATCTGAGTGTGTGTGTCACAAGACATACATAAAGCATGTGTCAGAAGGTATCCATCTTGCAAAACATGTTTCAGAAGGCATTCATCTGAGTGTGTGTGTCACAAGACATACATAAAGCATGTGTCAGAAGGTATCCATCTTGCAAAACATGTTTCAGAAGGCATTCATCTGAGTGTGTGTGTCACAAGACATACATAAAGCATGTGTCAGAAGGTATCCATCTTGCAAAACATGTTTCAGAAGGCATTCATCTGAGTGTGTGTGTCACAAGACATACATAAAGCATGTGTCAGAAGGTATCCATCTTGCAAAACATGTTTCAGAAGGCATTCATCTGAGTGTGTGTGTCACAAGACATACATAAAGCATGTGTCAGAAGGTATCCATCTTGCAAAACATGTTTCAGAAGGCATTCATCTGAGTGTGTGTGTCACAAGACATACATAAAGCATGTGTCAGAAGGTATCCATCTTGCAAAACATGTTTCAGAAGGCATTCATCTGAGTGTGTGTGTCACAAGACATACATAAAGCATGTGTCAGAAGGTATCCATCTTGCAAAACATGTTTCAGAAGGCATTCATCTGAGTGTGTGTGTCACAAGACATACATAAAGCATGTGTCAGAAGGTATCCATCTTGCAAAACATGTTTCAGAAGGCATTCATCTGAGTGTGTGTGTCACAAGACATACATAAAGCATGTGTCAGAAGGTATCCATCTTGCAAAACATGTTTCAGAAGGCATTCATCTGAGTGTGTGTGTCACAAGACATACATAAAGCATGTGTCAGAAGGTATTCATCTGAGTGTGAGTGTCACAAGACATACATAAAGCATGTGTCAGAAGGTATCCATCTTGCAAAACATGTTTCAGAAGGCATTCATCTGAGTGTGTGTGTCACAAGACATACATAAAGCATGTGTCAGAAGGTATCCATCTTGCAAAACATGTTTCAGAAGGCATTCATCTGAGTGTGTGTGTCACAAGACATACATAAAGCATGTGTCAGAAGGTATCCATCTTGCAAAACATGTTTCAGAAGGCATTCATCTGAGTGTGTGTGTCACAAGACATACATAAAGCATGTGTCAGAAGGTATCCATCTTGCAAAACATGTTTCAGAAGGCATTCATCTGAGTGTGAGTGTCACAAGACATACATAAAGCATGTGTCAGAAGGTATCCATCTTGCAAAACATGTTTCAGAAGGCATTCATCTGAGTGTGTGTGTCACAAGACATACATAAAGCATGTGTCAGAAGGTATCCATCTTGCAAAACATGTTTCAGAAGGCATTCATCTGAGTGTGTGTGTCACAAGACATACATAAAGCATGTGTCAGAAGGTATCCATCTTGCAAAACATGTTTCAGAAGGCATTCATCTGAGTGTGTGTGTCACAAGACATACATAAAGCATGTGTCAGAAGGTATCCATCTTGCAAAACATGTTTCAGAAGGCATTCATCTGAGTGTGTGTGTCACAAGACATACATAAAGCATGTGTCAGAAGGTATCCATCTTGCAAAACATGTTTCAGAAGGCATTCATCTGAGTGTGTGTGTCACAAGACATACATAAAGCATGTGTCAGAAGGTATCCATCTTGCAAAACATGTTTCAGAAGGCATTCATCTGAGTGTGAGTGTCACAAGACATACATAAAGCATGTGTCAGAAGGTATCCATCTTGCAAAACATGTTTCAGAAGGCATTCATCTGAGTGTGTGTGTCACAAGACATACATAAAGCATGTGTCAGAAGGTATCCATCTTGCAAAACATGTTTCAGAAGGCATTCATCTGAGTGTGTGTGTCACAAGACATACATAAAGCATGTGTCAGAAGGTATCCATCTTGCAAAACATGTTTCAGAAGGCATTCATCTGAGTGTGTGTGTCACAAGACATACATAAAGCATGTGTCAGAAGGTATCCATCTTGCAAAACATGTTTCAGAAGGCATTCATCTCGAAGAATGTGTGTTAGAAAGTATTCATCTCAAATAAGGTGTGTCAGAAAGTATCCATTTCAAAGAAGGTGTGTCAAAAGGTATTCATCTCAAAGATGGTGTGATCAAATGAAGAAGACATTCAAATGAGAATACATGCATCAGAAGACATTCATCTGTTAGAAGTCTATGATTTGAAAGACGATATTGTCGATGTTTTGGACATTTAGAAATATTGAGGGCTGGACTTGGCAACCATCTTCCGGACATGACAGTGATCAGACATCGGGGCCACAATTTATCTACAACCAATCAATTAAGGCAGTAATCATAAAAATTATTTTAAAAACTGTCGTAGAACTTTATCCGCTTTGTTGGGGCAGTCGATGGGTTTTTTGGGCTACAGTTCTGCTTTTGCCACGTTGTGTGCTGGCTATGTTTATTTATTTCATCCTCAGCAGAAAAAAAAAACCCTATTCCTTAGCAGGGATTTGATTCGCTGCCTTCTTTATCAGCAGGCATGCACACTACTAATACATATAATTATATTTATATATAATTTATTTCACGAGGTCATAAATTATATAGATTAGTGCCAGGGTATTATTTGAGTCTATTAAGATGGATTTGCACATTGGTTAAACACCATTCGCGGCACTTGTCCCAACGCAGTGAGTAATAAGTTGCTCAAGCCTAACCCACTAAGCAAGAAATCCTATATCCACATCATACCAGAGCTGGAACCTGCAAAAGGGCATCTGCCTCTGCAGAATGACAGGTCGACCAAGAACTGAGTGCAAGACTCTATGCCATACGTCACGTTAATGAATCTCAACATTTGGTCATATACCGAAAAGACTAAAGGTTAGGAAAGACAGCCTCCACTCAAAAAAATGCGTGATGAAGACAGATGCACTGAGCCAGCAGGCGCAAGTCAAAGATGAATTGCAAACCGCCTCATAGCAACATCCACAGACCTGACTTTGTTGGAGCCACTGGCGTGGTAGAATGAAGAATGAACAGAAATAATTGATCTGGGGATCAGTCAACTTGGTTCTTGACTTGCTCTTTGTGCATTTAAATTATGAGAAGAGTATGTGTTGTTATACGGGGAAGGTGCTACAAATTATTGTGCGATTCTAAAATCAGGCCTGAAAGACACTAAAGTAAGTAGCATGTCCTTACATCCTTTACAGAACGTCGCTTCTTAAAACCGCCTCCTATTTGGCTGTTATAAGTTTCTTGGTAAGTGTGCAGTATGGTAGGTTGCCATTACTTTCCATACGTGGAGGAGCAATCGCCCGAGGAAAAACCAAAATGGAGGAAAATGCCAAAATGAACACAGTGTGAATCGAGCCCGGTGTGTTGGGTTTGTGAAAATCGAGTGAGTTTCACCCCTAGACCAGACAGGAAGACACTATGTAATCATATCTGGCTCATCGCCGGTCTGGCATGTGGTGTGGATTAGAGAAGTACATCGCCGGTCCGGCATGGGGTGTGGATTAGAGAAGTACATCGCCGGTCCGGCATGGGGTGTGGATTAGAGAAGTACATCGCCGGTCCGGCATGGGGTGTGGATTAGAGAAGTACATCGCCGGTCCGGCATGGGGTGTGGATTAGAGAAGTACATCGCCGGTCCGGCATGGGGTGTGGATTAGAGAAGTACATCGCCGGTCCGGCATGGGGTGTGGATTAGAGAAGTACATCGCCGGTCCGGCATGGGGTGTGGATTAGAGAAGTACATCGCCGGTCCGGCATGGGGTGTGGATTAGAGAAGTACATCGCCGGTCTGGCATGGGGTGTGGATGGATTAGAGAAGTACATCGCCGGTCTGGCATGGGGTGTGGATTAGAGAAGTACATCGCCGGTCTGGCATGGGGTGTGGATGGATTAGAGAAGTACATCGCCGGTCTGGCATGGGGTGTGGATGGATTAGAGAAGTACATCGCCGGTCTGGCATGGGGTGTGGATTAGAGAAGTACATCGCCGGTCTGGCATGGGGTGTGGATGGATTAGAGAAGTACATCGCCGGTCTGGCATGGGGTGTGGATTAGAGAAGTACATCGCCGGTCTGGCATGGGGTGTGGATGGATTAGAGAAGTACATCGCCGGTCTGGCATGGGGTGTGGATTAGAGAAGTACATCGCCGGTCTGGCATGGGGTGTGGATGGATTAGAGAAGTACATCGCCGGTCTGGCATGGGGTGTGGATGGATTAGAGAAGTACATCGCCGGTCTGGCATGGGGTGTGGATGGATTAGAGAAGTACATCGCCGGTCTGGCATGGGGTGTGGATGGATTAGAGAAGTACATCGCCGGTCTGGCATGGGGTGTGGATTAGAGAAGTACATCGCCGGTCCGGCATGGGGTGTGGATTAGAGAAGTACATCGCCGGTCTGGCATGGGGTGTGGATGGATTAGAGAAGTACATCGCCGGTCTGGCATGGGGTGTGGATTAGAGAAGTACATCGCCGGTCTGGCATGGGGTGTGGATTAGAGAAGTACATCGCCGGTCCGGCATGGGGTGTGGATTAGAGAAGTACATCGCCGGTCTGGCATGGGGTGTGGATGGATTAGAGAAGTACATCGCCGGTCCGGCATGGGGTGTGGATTAGAGAAAAGAAATATATGTAGATTTTGTTTTACAGGCTAGATATTTTCGACTGAACCCACGGACTGTAAGTTGCCAACCCTTGTTTTAAAGTGACCTGTGCTTCTTTGAGCATTGTCAGAGCAGTCCATTCCACGCTTCTCCCCCAAGCATAACGAGGTAGTTATACTTACACTTCTACACGTTCGACCTTCACACCCCAAGGGTCAGTAGCGTCGTCCAAAGATGCCTAAACACAAGGAAGAGACAAGGAGGCAGGCAAGTCAAAAATGCATTAACAATAAGGGTGGGCAGGTTGGAGGTGACATCTATGACTACTAGGGTGGGAGAGGAAACGATCGCCAGGCCCTACCACAGTCCAGAGAACAAACTAGCACTATCTAGTAACAGATACACTCGATGGCATGTCCGTACTTTTCAACACTCAAAATAAACTACATAGCTTAATGAAGCAAATCAAACATAAATGTACTACATCATTATATGAAACACATATATGAGGCGTGTTCAAATGAAAGTGGACCTAACTGCACCAAGTGAACATATGGACGATGTGCATGATGACGTCACTTCTGATGTAAACAGCACATACCAACTGTTGTTATTGCAAAATGTCATTTTACTTCGACTGTTTCCTCAGCAGATCGTTGAAAACATGGCGGGTGTGGTACGGAATCCATCCAGAGTTGATGAGCAAGCTGTGATGCGGTTTCTAACAGCTGAAGGATGTTGACCAGTTGATATTCATCGCAGAATGCAGGCAGTGTATGGTGAGAAAAATGGGGCGAACGTAAGCTCTGGCAACAGTCCACCCGATTTGCTGCATCAATTTTGGCGGTGGCATCTTCTAACGCAACAACATGTGCCTGACCTGGTATCGGAAGATCTTTCATTAACTCACGTCCCTCTTTAAACATCGTTGGCCAGTTCTTCACTGTTGTCGACTACACACTTTTGTCCCCATACACTGCCTGCATTCTGCGATGAATGTCAACTGGTCGACATCCTTCAGCTGTTAGAAACGAATCACCAGTCGCTGATCAACTCTGGACGGATTCCATATCCCACACACAATGGTCTAATAAGGAAACTATGAGTCGGAGGATAAAGAAATTTTGCAAACTTGACGGTTGACGGTGTGCTGTTTACATCAGAAGTGACGCCATCATGTACATCATACGTATGTTCACTTGGTGCAGTTAGGTCCGGTTGAATTTGAAAACGCCTCGTAGATACCAATATCAACCGTTTAACACTGTGGCATTCAGTATATCTTAATGTAAACTTTAGAGTGCTTAATTAAGTACCTTGTAAAGATAACTATTTTGAGGTCATATCTCCATTTCAGCGAGTTAGGTCCTAAAAAATTTCTATAAATTGTTTTTCGAGTGGCTATTTTTGGCTCCTTTCCTGTAGATCTTCATTCCTCACCATGTTCTACTCCTTTATGATCATTATCCTTCATAAGCGCAGGACGGAGGCGCTAGTCTAGTCAGGCACTGACCAGGACGTCACATCAGGGTCAGGCACAATATACTGATCAATACCACAATCTCTCTTCAATGTAGCGTTCCCTGGAAACAGGTTGTTTTCAAGGCAACCTGGCTGACGAGTGCCAAATCCTATTGGAGAGGGACAATAAACCCAGAGGTCCTATGTAAAACATTTGCACGTTAAAGTAGCCCTGACATTTCAAAATATTTCTGTTTCTAAGAATCAATGTCACTGCACTCCGGGTATACCCATAGGTGCTCAGTCTCTGTAGTAGTGAGCACCACACAGATGAAGCCAAGCACAACACGACCGCCTGGATGTCCGCAGTCTACCTTCATCAGCATGCTCGGGATATGAGGAAAGCTACTACAACCCGCCACTAAACGTCCTTTTCAGGCCGCACAAAAGGATAAACTGAATCACTGTGGGCATTAAACAACAATCATCCTGCATAGGCATTTGTTAACAGAGGACTGGAGTCTTCGTTGTATGGCCTTGGATATTCTCCATGTTTACGCTCCATATAACAGCACTGACTTGACACTGGCATGTAAAGCCCACTCATATTTAATTGTCCGTTTTTACATTTTCGTTACAATTATTGGTGCTGCTCTAGTTTTCTGACCTAATGGCGACAAACGTTGATTCCAACTTCTCGACTTTTTAAAAACTCTTATTTAATACGAGTAATCACATTCTTCTTCTTGTCCTGATCCAGTGTCGTTTGAGCTGTGACTCTTTGGCACCCCATGTTGATACGCCTTGTTGTTCCAAGTGATGCATAAGGCCAAGTGATGCATAAGGCCAAGTGATGCATAAGATCAAGTGATGCGTAAGGTCAAGTGATGCATAAGGTCAAGTGATGCATAAGGCCAACTGATGCATATGGTCAATGGACCCATAAGGTCAATTGATGCATAAGGTCAAGGGATGCATAAGGTCAAGGGATGCATAAGGTCAAGTGATGCGTAAGATCAAGTGATGCATAAGGCCAACTGACATTGAGGTCAAGTGATGCATATAGCCAAGTAATGCCTAAGGTCAAGTGATGCATAAGGTCAAGACTACAGCTGGCCCGTTTACAATGAGTCTCTATCTGGATATTTGTAGTCGCGGCTCCAATAGCAATGGTTTTGCACTATTCATTTTCTAACACCCATTCACAACCCTCTTTAGACTCCTGTTACACGATTTTAAGATTGCTATTGTTACGGATCCAGCAGCAAAGTGTTCCATTTATCTAAGAAGAAGCATTTTCCTAACATCATAATGCGCAGAGCGATAAAAGAGATGATGATCAACGGTTTCGTGTCCTACACAGAAGTCAGCAAATAGACTTCTGACTGGCTTATCTCAATATGGCAAGAACATGAAGAAAGGGGGTCTCTCGGACGGCAATACATGCGACAGCTGTGCAGTATAAGATCCAGGTCATCTGATGATTTGTCCTAACCTTCCCGGATAAATGTGATGAGAGTGACATGTTGAAAGTGAATGACAGGGCAATTCCAGTCACTGAACACTGCATGAACGCTATACAACGTGGTACTTGGACATCGAAAGTAATTAAGTATTTGTTTTTAGTTTCAGTCGAAGGATCAACGTCATTACACACGGTTTAACCCATAAGTGCTCTGTTTTTCTCCATATTTTTTTAAGAATCTCAGCACAATGCACGGACTCTGTAGCATCGACGAGGATCGCACAATATAGTGGGTAGGTTTTTAACATAATTTTGAATTTCGCTGGACAGTTAAGTCAACTCTTTTCTATTTCCAACTGTGAGTGATTTTTAACGTGCACGGCACTGCACATGGCGTCTGATCTCTACTACCCAGAGATCTGGGTAAATACCTGAAAGTCCATGTGAAAAAATCCCAGTCTTTACCATGATTTGAACCCGCGATCTCCAGCACCTGAGGCCGACATCTTACCTCAAGATCACTCAGTCTCCTACATATATTTTTTTTTATCGACTATTGACCTTGTGTGCCTATGCATCTTTGATCTACCATTCCGCTATCTTACACTGTGACATCTTGTGTCGCAGGTCCTATGATAAGGCCTGAATCTTCATCATTACACACAATCCTACACTCCAGGTATAAAATAATGCCATGCTGTTGGAACTACTTTCAAAATGCACTAACTAAAGACAATTCTACACACAATCAACAAAATAAAAATAAAAATACACAATAAAAAGCGTTGGCTACTAACACAAATATATATCAGGGTACGACGAATATATATTTGGGATGACGACTAAGGGCAGAGTGACATGAAACGAAACGCTTGACCTCTCTCCAATACAGCTGTAAATAATAGGAAACCATTTAAGGGTATACTAATGACGACACCGAATAATGTTGGCTGTAATCAGAGCAAGCGAATGGACTTACATCTCCACTCGCTCCACGCGAATCCCCCAGGGGTCTGTGCACTCGTCAAGACTGCTCTGTGAAAACCGGGTGCCATTTTGAACTCACAGACCTCTCAATTCATGATGGGATTTAGTCTACTTACAACAAAGAAAGGGTGCCTCTGGCTTGCGCTATAAGTTGATACGTGTTTGCCTTCATGTCCGTCGCTACTGCTACAACAAACATGACAGCAAATACAAACCTTACATTTCTTTCTACTGAAACTCTGGAGCCCTTTGCCTTTTGGCAGTCAATGTCCAGTTTCCTTAGCTTCGTATATGTAAGCTTTTTCTGGCAGCTTTCATGTCCTTCCGCAACTTGACGAGTTAGACTCTTGAGAGACCTAACCTTTTCCTTGGACACTCTGTCTTACCCCAGAATGCAATCAGAAGCTCCCTACTGGTTTGAGCTCCCCGGAAAGAAAGAAGATGGTACATGATGTAGCTTTGTGCATCTTCCACCATCTGATGCCGCTCACCACAAGTCCAGGGTTAAGTTATTTGATCTTGTTCTTGACTGGCCCAAGGAATCATCACAGAGCCACCTTTCTCTTAGTATAGCCATTAATAGGATATCATTCATAAATCGCAGAGTGTGACCTGAGCATGTGTTTCTCCACATGCATTCTACAATCATAGATGTTCCACATGTAAGGAAATACTACGACTCGAGCGTAAGCCAGGCAATTCTGCGACCTGAGTCAGTCAGGCAATTTAAGGACTTGAGCGTCGGTCAGGAAATTCTACGACTTGAGCGCCTGCCAGGCAATTCCTCGACTCAAATGTCAGCTAGGCAATTAATTGACTCGAGCGTACTGAGCAGCATGCAGATGTAGCCAATCCTAGTTAGCCTGACCACCTGGATGACCCCGGTCCACCTTCAGCAGCATTGCTCGAGATGTGATGAAAGCTACAGCAACCCACCACTTTGCATCCTTTTCAGGCGCACAAAAGAGTAAACCTAATCATTGTGGGCATTCGAAACAAAGAACATCTTATCCCACATTGCTCTTGTATCTTCTGCACATCCTTCTTGAAAAGGAGCAGCCCAGAGTCTGAGAACCCCTGAATTAACCACGCGTAGTTATCTCTGCCTCTCATCCATGATCCGATATGTCCCGCTCAGCTGGTTACATTATGAGTGGATAGCAGATAGTCCACGGACCTTCAGGGACTTGTAAAGATTTACTCCTCCGATGATGCCTAGGTTGACCGCAAACACAAGGCTGCTAAAGTGACTATGAAAAATTCAATAGTTTGCACATCAGATATGTCTCAATCATAAATCAGTCAATAGCTACTTGATAGAAAAAGACACAGCTATCGATGGATCAGAGATTAAAAAAACAAAGGCTATTAGTGTGGGGTAAAAAAACATAGTTCGAGTGAGGGCTCCTTGAGAGGAAAGATAAATTTATGAGGGAATGGAGTAAACTCAATGTGAATAATGGCTAAAATAAAGGCAAAATTAATATGAGTTTTACATCTACACCTGTGGGTGTAGAGGTGGTTTGGTATATATTTGCAGTCGAGTGTGCAGACAAACAGCTGATTGGTCTATTGTGTCCTTGCATGATGGAGGGGATACCTCCTTTCAGCCTTGATTATGTAGTAATTTCATTGCCTTTGGTATTTACGCCTGGACTGTGGCTAATAGCCTGCTCGTTGTCACAGGTGAGTGAGAGGACAGGTCGTTGCTGAGCGCAGTAGGGCATACATGTCAACAACCTTCAGTTTGAGAATGGAGATGGAAACAGTGACCTCAGTGCTGAGATGGATATCTACGACTTCTATAGCGAGGGCAGTCATCGTGACAGACGCGCAAGCCTTACTTCAGAAGGTACAGAAGGGACGGCTTAGGTACGAGTGGATAACAGCTGTTAATGCCTCAAACCTCCAGGGGTTGACATGGATCTACTGTCCTGCTCATGTAGGGGTTCAGAGCAATAAAAGAGCTGACATCAAGGCTTCACAAGCTCCCATCATGGGCACATTAGTGACGGATAGAAATGAGATTTTGAAATCAATCAATGACCGCCTGTTAGATGAGGACACCGCAATAAATGAAGCAGCAATCCACAGGCTGCAAAGCTTCGACATTAAACGAGGTTCGAGTGGAGTGGGACGCATGAGAGGACGGAGGGAGAGAGTGTACAACCAGTAAGCTACAGGAACCATCAGCATCCATACCCTACGCCATTTGCTGAGAGAGACTGAGCATCTATGGGTATACCCGGAGTGCAGTGACATCGATTCTTAGAAACAGAAACATTTTGAAATGTCAGGGCAACTTTAACGTACAAATGTTTTATATAGGACCTCTGAGTTTATTGTCCCTCTCCAATAGGACTTGGCACACGATCTCGCCTTCACTGAGATTGGAGAACACTCAAAACTTGAGGCATTCAAACCCACACTGTTTCACATTTCCATTTCTAGAGAGGTGAGTGCCTTATTCTCAGCTATAACAGTCAGCCAAACTCGGCATTGCACTACGATGAGTGTGTCGCATGCCTTATTGCAAGTCTGACTAAAGTCTGGTCAGGGAAAATATTCTGATCAGACATGTTAGCCAGGTTCAGGCAAAACATACTGAACAAGACCCTCATCTTGGCTTCCTCGTAGTCCTTCCTGGAAACGGGCTGTTTTAATGACAGCCTGGCTAACAAGGTGAGGGATCAACATGATCCCCATAGTAGTGAGCAACATGCAAATGAAGCCAAGCATAGCACTTCTTCTTCTTCTTCATCGTACGCTGTTTACAGCGATATTTACGTTGCACTGATTTAATTTGTTAGCCAGTGGCTCAGTGCATCCGATTTCAACAGGCGTTTCTGTAGGGTTGCCCTCCTTAGCCTTTGGCTGTCCCCAGCCTAACTGCAAGGCAGCAGTTGTTTTTGGTCAGAGTTGTCTCTCATGGGAAGTTGTCTTGCAGGACTATCGAGTCTTCCCTACTCGTGTCTATAGCGTTTGGCAATGATATGATGGACTATGTACTAGTTTGTACTATCCCGGAAGAGAGGCAGTCCAGTGTGACTTTTTCCCAGGATCGTCACGTCCTGCCAGAAACGTAGCATATGCATATGAGTGAGGTATCTTTTTGCTCGCTTTATTTTCTCGGCTCATCTGCAGTGATGGTACGCCTAGCATTCCCCGCCACCCGGGAGCTTGTCACCATAGGACAGGAGGTGCAATGTCCGCTGGACTGCATCTCTTCTGCGTCCATTGGAATGACTGATAGCAGACAGATGCAAAGAGCGAGGAAGGAGTGCATTTAACCAGGTGCATTCCTGCGGCTCGATTGGGCCGTGACACAAGCCCCAGCCATGTCGTAGCCTCCCATCTCAGTGGCGCTGAGATTTTGGGCGGGATTCTGGCTTAGAGGCGTTCGGCCGTAATCCCTCAGATGGTAACTTATCAGCCAAGCACGTGGACCAAATGTCAGCGACCTGTGATTCCTCTCGAAATAGTGCATTTGACCAGGTGACAAGCCTGGTCTTGCACGGAGATGTTGTCCGCCTAGGGAGCGGACATATCTCATGGTCAAGGGTTGAGTCTCAGCAGTTCTCAGTGAGGTAGCTGATCTACTGCTTAGGGCACCCGACCGAGAACTAAGTCTTCTACAAATGATTTCATTCCTCATCGCCGTATGGGGTGAATATCGAGCAGCTTCCCGCCCGCTTTTATCAGCGGACGGCAGAGACCTCATTCTTCGGCTTGACCGGGCGGGGCTGGAGCGTGGCCCCAGGTCCCCACCATATCGAAGCCTCCCTTTGCAATCGTGCTGGGCTGCTTTTGGGCAGGATTTTTGGCTTAGAGGCGTTTGGCCGTAATCCCTCACCTTGCACCGTTGGCTTATCCGCCTAGTACGTGAACCAAATGTCTGCGGCTCCTCTCGGGCTTAGCAGGATTACCGTAGCAAAGCCCTGCTGTCATTAGTAGGGTAAAACTGACCTGTCTTCAGAGGGTCTATTTCCAGCACCCGTTCAATATTAGCCAGACCGTATCAATAGAGGGCTTTTAGTTTGTCAATGGCCAAGTTTCTGGAGCCTGCGATTTCTGCAGGGTGAAGATCAGATTACCGTAGCAGGCGCTCTTTCATTTGGGGGTTTGGAGACTGACCTGTCTTCCGTGGGTCTAATACCAGCACATGTTCACTATTTGACCCATCGAAGGTGCTCTCTTTTGACAGTCATTCTACACTATTGGCGTGTTTAGTAAATTTAAGCCTCAGGCTCCACTCCTGATAGTGCTCTTCCGTCAATTCCTTTATCAAACACTGGATGCAGACCAACCGAGCCACAGGGGGCATAACCCCAGATTTCTGAGGGTCTAAATCCAGCACCAGTTCCATATTAGACCCCAGGAAAGTGGTCTCGGCATGTCAGTCATTTCAGTGTTGTCCATGTTGAGTCAAATTAAGCCGCAGGCTCCACTCCTGGTGATGCCCTTCCGTCAATTCCTTTAAGTTTCAGCTTTGCAACCATACTTCCCCCGGAACCCAAACACTTTGGTTTCCCGGAAGCTGCCCGCAGAGTCATCGAAGCAACTCCTGCGGATCGCTAGTCGGCATCGTTTATGGTCAGAACTACGACGGTATCTGATCGTCTTCGCGCCTCTGACTTTCGTTCTTGATTAATGAAAACATTCTTGACAAATGCTTTCGCAGTAGCTCGTCTTGCGGCGATCCAAGAATTTCACCTCTAACGCCGCAATACGAATGCCCCCGTTTGTCCCTGTTAATCATTACCTCCAGTTCCGAAAACCAACAAAATAGAACCGAGGTCCTATTCCATTATTCCATGCACCATTATTCAGGCAGCCGAGGCCTGCTTTGAACACTCTAATTTTTTCAAAGTAAACGCGCCGGCCACCCAGGACGCTCAGCGAAGAGCACCCGTGGGAGAGAGCCGGCAGACGGTAGGGCAGGAGACAACGGGCAGTGAACCGGCGCGAGCCGGACCGCCCGCCTGCGCCTGAGATCCAACTACGAGCTTTTTAACTGCAACAACTTTAATATACTCTATTGGAGCTGGAATTATCGCGGCTGCTGGCACCAGACTTGCCCTCCAATAGATCCTCGTTAAAGGGTTTAAAGTGTACTCATTCCAATTACGGGGCCTCGAAAGAGTCCCGTATTGTTATTTTTCTTCACTACCTCCCCGTGCCGGGAGTGGGTAAGTTGCGCGCCTGCTGCCTTCCTTGGATGTGGTAGCCGTTTCTCATGCTCCCTCTCCGGAATCGAACCCTGATTCCCCGTTATCCGTTACAAACATGGTAGGCATGTCACGTACCATCGACATTTGATAGGGCAGACATTTGAAAGATGCGTCGCCGGCACATGAGGCCATGCGATCAGCACAAAGTTATCCAGAGTCACCAGTGGGGACGCCGCAACCCCGCGAGGGGAAACGACGATTGGTTTTGAACTAATAAAAGCGCTCTTTCCGCGAGGGTCGGAGCTTGGTAAGCATGTATTAGCTCTAGAATTGCCACAGTTATCCAAGTAGGATCGTGTCATCTAAGGAACCTCGACTGATTTAATGAGCCATTCGCGGTTTCACCGTGAGACAGTGTGAACTTAGACATGCATGGCTTAATCTTTGAGACAAGCTATATGACTACTGGCAGGATCAACCAGATATCTGTCGGAGACGTACGTACAGCACACACCGGTCGGCGGAGGAAGGGTGTGTGAAAAGCCTCACTGGGACGGCCGCAGGGACCGACTGACGGGACGGACGGACGGTTGTTCCACCCGTCCGTCCCTCACTCCGTCGACCTAGGACCGCCTGACAGGGGCCTCCTACACGCACCAGACGACCGACCGACCGGGCTCGCTCGAGGAGGGATGGCAGCGCTCTGTGCAGAACGGATCCCAACGACCTCGGCGATGAATTTCACTGGGACTAGAGACAATTTGGCCTGCCGGCCTGCCCTTCTCCGGAGGAGAACGCAGGGCCTCGAGGCACGATTCCTGCTTTCCATTTGCCGGTCACAAGCTCTTTGCGAGAGTCGGACCACCAGCGAGACGTACTGTCGAGCTCTGCTATAAGCCTTAGATAAATCACCACGGACGGACCACGTTTCCTGATACGGACCAGACGAGCGCACCTCGGTGGAGGAGACGCCACAACAAACTGCACCCAATTCGCTCTACGGGGAAAGGCAGGCGAGCGTTTTCCGCAAGCCCGCGCTATCGCTCCGCCTGGCGGGACTGAGATCGCTTTACGAACACTGGTTGTAATTGAGTCGCGGCGGCGAGACAACTACCCCAGATCAAGCATAGCACAACTGCCAGGAGTTCCCCAGGTCTACCTTCATCAGCATGCTCGGGATGTGAAGAAAGCTACGACAACCCGCCACTTAACATCCTCTTTAGGGCGCACAAAAGAGTTATCCTACTTCTTGTGGATGTTCAACAACAACAATGGTGGAACTGTTGGATGCATGACTTTCTCCAGGCTTCCTGTGTTGATGCAGGTGGTAGACTGTCAGGCCTCCTGCACCAGCTTGGTATCGCACTGTGCTGAGTATATACAACTAAGCATTGCATCGCACTGAGTATGGTCAATTTGGTGTTGCACTGTTAGGAACTCATCCAATGCCCTACTGCAAAACTGAAATAAAGTGAAACTGATACAGGGCTCTCTTGAGACTTCATATGTTGGTGGAGTTGGTTCGAGACTCTATATGTTTGTGGAGTTGCTTCGAGACTTCATATGTTGGTGGAGTTGGTTCGAGACATATATGTTGATAGAGTTGGTTCGAGACTCTATATGTTTGTGGAGTTGCTTCGAGACTTCATATGTTGGTGGAGTTGGTTCGAGACTCCATACATTGGTGGAGTTGGTTCAAAACTCCATATGTTGATGGAGTTGGTTGTCCTCCAAGGCTCTTCAGAATTGCTTAGCTTGGCACTTGACATTGCACACCGTCAACTGCATCATGCTTCCTCTCTGGTCATAAATGTATGTTTTCTGCCTAGACTGCGAACAAAACCCACATGACCCGCAGCTCTATTTTCTAGAAAAGAGCTAATCTCTCAGAGAATATGATTTATATAAGAAGAATGAGATATATTTAAGTCCTATGCTCCACAAAGAGCTGAAAGCTTGACTAATTAGATTCATTTTATTTCTTTATCCTTGATACTGACATTTGCTGAACTTTGTCCACCATTTCCATTATTGCTGTTTTACTTTATTCACTTTTTTTTAACTTTATTCTCCATTTTTAACTTTGTTCTTCATTTTTAACTTTGTTCTACATTTTTAATTTTGTTCTTTATTTTTAACTTTATTCTCCATTTTTAACTTTGTTCTTCATTTTTAACTTTGTTCTTTATTTTTAACTTTGTTCTTTATTTTTAAGTTTGTTCTCCATTTTTGAACTTTGTTCTCTACTTTTAACTGTGCTAACCATTTCCATTATTGCTGATTTCCTTTATTTACCATTTTTAATTGCATTCACCATTTTTAACTGTGTTAACCATTTCCATTATTGCTGTTTTACTTTATTTACCATTTTTAATTGCATTCACCATTTTTAACTGTGTTAACCATTTCCATTATTGCTGTTTTACTTTATTTACCATTTTTAACTGTATTCACATTTTTTAACTGCATTCACCATTTTTAACTTTGTTCACAATTTCTATTAATGCTGTTTAACTATGTTCAGTTCTTGATAAAGGCACTTTCAAGCTGAAACATATCTGTAACATTAAAAAAATACAACTGCATTTTAACCTGATCTGTAAATTAGCCATTAGAGGAAAGATAGATCTGTGTACAACCAGCGAATTAAAAGAACCCTTTTTCTGCATACCTTTTGCCATCTGCTGAAAGAATATGAGCGACTACAAGTCTGCCTGGAGTGCAGTGATGTTAGTTCTGCCTACCAAAACATAAACATAACATGATACTGACCTGCATGACATGGCTAATGTTCTCGCGGTCTGAGAGAATCTCGCTCAGGTTCTTGGTGCCGAGAACGTTCCGGAGAGTGGTGGCGGCCAGGAGGCGGGTGGACCTGTTCGAGTCCTCAACGTTGGTGATGGACATGGTGGCGTTCTGGACACGATAGTAGACAACAGCATCTACTGCCACAGTCACGGAGTCTCTAGTCAACACCTGGGTTATAGGAATGGAACGATTCGTATTATCGGTGAGACGATCGAAGCATGCAAGACATAAGAACAAAGAAAAATATGTATTGGCACTGGGGGTGGGAAATTGGTGCTACCCAGGAGTGGATATTAGTGCTACCCAGGGGTGGATATTGGTGCCGCCCAACGGTGGATATTGGTGCCACCCAACGGTGGATATTGGTGCCACCCAACGGTGGATATTGGTGCCACCCAGAAGCAGAGATTGGTGCCACCCAGGGGCAGATGTTGATGCTGCTCAGAGGTGATTATTGGTGCAGCTCAGGGGTGGATATTAGTGCTACCCATGGGCTAAAATTGGTGCCACCCAGGGGCGGATACTGGTGTTACTCTGGAGCAGATATTAATCCTACTCAGGGGCGGATATTGAAACTACTCAGAGGGGGATTTTGATGCTACTGAGAAGCGGATATTTGTGCTACCCAGGGGCAATAATTGTTGCTACCCAGGGGTTAAAAATGGTGTTACTCAGGGATGGATATAGGTGCTACCCAGGGGTTAAAAATGGTGTTACTCAGGGATGGATATAGGTGCTACCCAGGGGTTAAAAATGGTGTTACTCAGGGATGGATATAGGTGCTACCCAGGGGTTAAAAATGGTGTTACTCAGGGATGGATATAGGTGCTACCCAGGGGTTAAAAATGGTGTTACTCAGGGATGGATATAGGTGCTACCCAGGGGTTAAAAATGGTGTTACTCAGGGATGGATATAGGTGCTACCCATGGGTTAAAAATGGTGTTACTCAGGGATGGATATAGGTGCTACCCAGGGGCAGATATTGGCACTACCAATTGGTAGATTTGGTACTACCCAGGGGCGGATGTTAGTGCTACCTAGCAGCAGATATTTGTCCTACCTAGGGGTGGATTAAGAGGTTTATGACTGAGGAGTGTCATGATTATTGAGGAGTGTCATGATTATTATTCTTCTTTCTCTTCTATTCCTCCTCATCCTCATTTTTCTTCTTTTCCTTCAAATGCTTTCAGACATCAACTTGATACATCTAAAGATAGCAGTGGATAGCCTGAGGCTGTTGGTATCTCCATAGAGTTTGTCCGGGAATAGTATCGGTGATGGCCGCACGCGCTTTCTCTGTTCCTCGAATATTGGACACCTTTCTAGCAGATTCTCAGCAGTCATTTTGTCAGTGCAGCATCTCCATCTATATGTTCTATTTTTAGTCTGTTAAACAGATAGTATCTCAGTCTGTTAACTAAACTTAACATCTTTATACTGGTTTAGAAGACTCTGCAAAGTCTGTATAGAACCAGTTCCATTTACATTACCTTGCTCTAAAAGCTATGCGCATCCAATTTATTCTTAAATGCATTAATTGTCCCTGCCTCCACTACCTCCCGTGGCAATGCATTCCAAGCATTCACCAGTCTCTGACTAAAAAGATATTTCCTAATATCTAATCTGGACCTCTCTTTAGTTAATTTGTAGCTATGCCCTCTTGTTATTGTGGGTGGCTGTATTTTGAAAAACTTGTTATAGTCTAATTTATCCGTTGTGGCTTATGCGGAGTCTAAAGATTACTACCTCTCAGGGGACGGCGTTAGCTAGTGGTTAATTGACACTGCTCACAAGTCGAAGGTGCTGGGTTCACTCCCTCAATCACAGCAGCGGCATCTACCCCATGGAAGCAAACCCTTAAAAAATTCAGAAGGAAGCAGACCCTTACATAAAATGCATGCTGAAGTCGGATGCACTGGGCCGACAGGTGCAAAATAAAAACATAGTGCAACGCACATCGCCTGGGGAATCCCGAAATATGGAAATGAAGTATTTAAAACATGAAAACAAACTACCTGCACAGATTTGTTTGAGCTGGTGAGAAGCGTCATTTGGTTGATGACCTCTGTGCTCCACTTGTTCCTGTATCTACACCTGGTAAACCTCATGGCCTTTTCATAAATTATACCTAAATTAGATCTAACTCCCTCCCTCCTATTCTTCCTCTGTCTCTTTTTCTCCCTCCCTCTATATATATATATATATATCTTTCTCCCCTCTCTCTTTCTCCCTCCCTCTTGCCTCCTTCTCTCACCCTTTCGCCCCCCCCCCCCTCTCTCTCTCTCTTTGCCTGTCTCACCTCTTGAGGTGGCACATCAAACGAGACGGTCCTGAGGTCAACCTTGGTATAAGAGTCCATACAAGGTATGATAAAAAACAAGCCTATAGAAAGGGAAAAGGAAACATTTGTATTGGATTAAATGTACAGCTCTAATATAAATACTAGTCATTCAATGTCAGAGAAGGATGAAGAGGAGGAGGAGGAAGAAGAAGAACAGGAGAAAGAATAGGAGGAAGAAGAAGAGGAGGAGGAGCAGGAAGAACAATAAGAATAACAAAAAAGGAAAGAAGAAGATCAAGAAGAAGAGGAAGAAGAAGAGGAAGAAGAAGGGGCAAAGGAGGAAAAGGAAGAAGAAAATATGATGAGGAATAAGAGAAGAAGAAGAAAAGGAAGAGCAGGAAGAACAATGAGAATAACTAGAACAACAAAACGGAAAAGAAGATCAGGAAGAAGAGCAAGAAGAAGATGAGGAAGAAGAAAAGGAAGAACAATAAGAACAACAACAAGAGAAAGAAGAAGAGAAAGAAGAAGATGAGGAAGAAGATGGGGAAGAAGAAGATGAGGAAGAAGATGAAGAGGAAGAAGATGATAAAGAACAAGATGAGGAAAAAGAAGATGAAGATAAACATGAGGAATAAAAATATGAGGAAGAGGAAGAAAAGAAGGAGGAAGAAGAAAATATGAGGACGAAGAAAATATGATCAGGAAGAATAATAGGAAGAAGAAAAGGAAGAACAATAAGAACAGCATAAAGAGAAAGGTGAAGATTAGGAAGATGATGACGAAGAAGATGAGGAAATATAAGAGGATGATGAAGAAGAAAAACACGAGGAAGAAGAATATGAAGAATAGGAAGTGGAAAAGGCAGAAGAAGAAAATATTATGAGGAAGAAGAAAATTTGATGACGAATAAGAAAATTTGATGAGGAATGCGAGCAGGAGAAAAAAGGAGGCGCAGGAAGAACAATAAGAGATGAAGAAGAAGAAGGAGAGAATAACAAGGAAGAAGTGAAGGAAGAAAGATAAAAGGATGAGCAAGACTAACAACACAAAGAGAAAAAAAAGACAAAGAAAAAGACGATGAAGAATAAGAGGAAGACGAAGAAGACAGTAACGATGACGACGAGCATAAAACAGCAAGAAACTTATGAGGTTGAAACAGAAACACAGCTACTACAAATGAGTGTTGGACTCCTGTGTGAATTTTGCAATCCAAAGCAGGGCGTGCTTAAATGTCTCAGTGTGACGATTGGCCAGCCTAATTTTATCCATTACCGCGGGGACAAATTTATTGGCTACCATTCTTTTTCAATTATCTTAAATTTGTATTAAATTGTGTTTAAATGGCACACTTCGTCGACTCTATGACTCCTTTACCATTTATGGGAAGAGGCCCTCACTGTCATGGACCAGCACAACGCACCACCTGGTTAGGTCAATTATTCAGAAAGACATCATCTTCAATGCATTCAGCGTGGGACTTGGCCATGCATCGTGCTCACGGGCAGTTGACGTGACACATTCTTGTCTTAACTTAAAACTTAACGTCTTTATACTGGTTTAGAAGACTCATTAGAGTTTGTAGACAACCAGTTACATTTGCATTGCTCTGCTCTAAAAGCTATGTGCATACAATCTAGTTTTAAATGCATTAACTGTCTCTGCCTCTACTACCTCCTGGGGCAATGCATTCCAAGCATTCACCACTCCCTGACTAGAAATATATTTCCTAATATCCAATCTGGACCTCTCTTTAGCTAATTTGTATCTGTGCCCTCTTGTTCTCGTTGGTGGCATTTTGAAAAACTTGTTATACTTAACTTAATGTCTTTATACTGGTTTAGAAGACCCTGCAGAGTCTATATACAACCAGTTACATTTACATCATCTTGCTCTAAAAGCTATGCGCATCCAGTTTATTCTTAAATGCATTAACTGTCCCTGCCTCCACTACCTCCCCTGGCAATGCATTCCAAGCAGACACCACTCTCTGACTAAAAAAATATTTCCTAATATCTAATCTGGACCACTCTTTAGTCAGCTTGTAGCTATGCCCTCTTGTTATTGTGGGTGGCTGTATTTAAAAAAACTTGTTATAGTCTAATTTATCCATGCCTCTGATCATATTATAAACCTGTATTAAGTCACAACGAATTCTTCTCTTCTAAACACTGTAAGCCGGTTTTTCTGAGTTTTCCTCATAACTGTAATTCTGGAATCCCACTATCAGCTTTGTCGCTCTTTTTTTGTATTCTTTCCAGCATGTTTATATCCCATCTATGATAAGGACTCCACACCTGTACACAGTACTCCAATCTAGGTCTAACTAATGCTTTATACAGTTTGACTATCACCTCCTTACTCCTATGTTTAATATTTCTTTTTATCATACCTAACATTGCATTTGCCTTATTCACTGCTACCTGGACTTGCTTGCTCACTTCACCTACATGCTCTATTATAAACCCCTAGGTCCCTTTCCTTATCTCTCATTCTAATACTGTTCTCGCTCATTCTATAATTATTCTGTTATTTTCGCCTAAGCGGACTGCCTACCTACCTGCATATGTTCCTACTGACCTTCCTGCACTATTTAATGGTAGCAAACAAAAGGATGAAAAAAGCTTGGAGGCATTAAAAATGTTGTCTGCTTTAGTAAGGAAAGAGTGGTTGGACAGAACAAAGATCTAATGACAATGTCTTCACTAATGTAGGTGCACAAAGTAAAGTGTTGAAAATCATGAAAATGATATGAAAGCAAAGATTGAGTTGACTGGGACACAATGTGAAACATGAAAGGTGTCTACAGAAAATACTAAGGGCAAGATCGAAAGGGAAAGTAGAAAGAAGCAACGAAAACTCACCCTCACATCTCATGTACGCAGAAACAAAGTACAGACATGCTGAAATGAAGAGAGTTGCAGAGTCTAGAATCTTCTTCTTCTTCTTCTGCGTACACAGTCAGACAGTAACCATTATTTTTTCGAAAAAAGCGGCGGTCATCCTGAGGCTCTCGCCACTGCCATAGAGCTTGTCTTGCAGTTCCACTGGTAATGGCCACATCTGCTCTCTCTGATCCTCGTATGTCGGGCAGTTCTGCAGCAGATGTTCAGTGGTCATTTTACCAGTACCGCACGGGCATTCGTCGGTACACCCTATCTTCAATTTGTTGAATAGGTGGTACCTCAGTCTGTTGTGGCCAGTGCGAAGTCTGAAGACAACTACCTGCTCTCTTCGGTTCAACTGGTAATAGGCATCTTTTTTGGTGTAACCAGTATGTTCGGTTTCCCATTTGGTCATGTATCTGGCTTTGATAAGCCGTTTTGACTCTTCGTACGTCATACTGGTATCTGTTTGTGGTAGTCTTGCACCTTCTTTTGCCAGTCTGTCTGCCTCCTCGTTGCCTTGGATGTTGCAGTGTGACGGGACCCACTGTACCACTACCCTTTTTGGTGCGGACTGCTGGCACAGTTTGCAGAGTGCTGCTCTTAAGTCATTAAGCTCAGTGTTTTTCTGGCTTTTTAGCGCTGTGACTACGGCGAGAGCATCTGTCAGCAGGACTATATGGCTCTCATTTTCACTGTGTGTCACCATTTCTTCCACTGCCGCCCTCAGTGCCTCTGCCCCCGCTCTGAAATTGCTTGTGTACTTACCAGTAGCGAATGACAGTGTTATTTTTCTGCCATTTGGTAGGTTCAGGAATGCTCCTGCCCCTCCGTTCTGTGTAGTGTTTGTTACAGAACCGTCGGTGTATGCATGGTTCCAGTCCATGCTTGGGTAGCTTTTCGTTATGAAGCTTAGGGTAGTGTCTCTCCTTTCTTTTTCAGTCTGGCAGTTTTTGTTTGCAATACCTGGTATATTTTCTACCACCTCTGGAAATATATCCTGCCTCCAGGTAGGTTTTCGTACAGTAGTGATGGGTTTTGGTGTTGTTAGTGCGTTTATGGGATCTTCGTGCATCTTTGCTTTGGCTATTTCTGCAAAGTTTCTCCGCTTTAGTTTCCCATTTCCCAAATTGTTTAGTCTCTGGTACATTGGGTGGTCCGTCAGTCTTCGGAGTTTCTCTGACTGCAGCTGGGCTCTGCAGTCTCTTCTATCGGTCATGGATTGCAGTTTTGTAATCTTTTCAAGTTCTACAATTGGCGTTGACTTCATGCCACCTGTTATAATTCTCATGGTTTGGTTTTGAAGTTTGTCAACTTTATCGAAGTTCGCCTTCGCTGCTGTTGTCCATGCCGCAATGCCATACTCGAGAACTGGTCTCACTCTTCCAGTGTACAGTTTCTTTAGTATGCCTTCGTCTGCTCCCCAGCGTGTGACAGCAAGTTTCCTCATGATTACCATTCTTTCTCTGGCTTTCATTCGGTTTCTCTCAATCTGACTTTTCCATGTCATGCGCCGATCAAATGTGACTCCCAGATAGGTTGGGTTGTCGTTTGGCTGCAGGATTTTGCCATTTAGACTTAATTTGGTAGTTTGGGGTTTTAATGAAAGCGAGAATATTGTGCACGTGGTTTTCTCCTCGTTTATTTTGACCAGCCATGAGTTCGCCCACTCTTCCAGCGATGTTAGGGCCGTCTGCATCCGATTTCTTGCTATGGTGAGATTCTTTTCAGAGGTCCACATAGCCAGATCGTCTGCAAACATTGAGCTATGGACTCTTCTTGGTATATTCTCTGTAATATCGTTTATATATACCAGGAAGAGTGTGGGTGACAATACTCCCCCTTGGGGTACTCCCTGCTCGAGTGTCACCTTTTTGCTCATCTGCCCTTGTACTTGGACTCTGGCCGTTCTTTGTTTGAGGTAGTGGTTGATCCACTTGTACATCTTCCCACAGACATTACTTCTTCTTAGCTTGACTCTAAGTCCGTCCTTCCAGACTTTGTCAAATGCCTTTTCCAGATCCACCCAAACAGCTACTGTGTGTTTCTGTGCCTGGTAGGCATCTTCTATCTCCTGGGCTATGAGGATGACCTGGTCCTCAGTGGATCTGTGCTGTCTAAAGCCGGCTTGCTGTGGAATTAGTATTCGTTTTTCTTCCAGATGCCACATCAGTCTGGTGTTTATCATCCGTTCCATCAGCTTGCCGACACAGCTCAGTAGGCTGATGGGCCTGTATCCATTTGGATCTGTTTTATAGAGTCTAGAATCGAATGGAGAGAGATGCTCAGACAACCTTACAACCACTCTTAGGACTGATCAACCAGAGGATCAGGTCGAATGGAGAGACATGCTCAGAGAACCTTACAACCAGTCTTAGGACTAATCAACCAGAGCATAGGGTCAAATGGAGAGACATGATCAGACAACCTTATAACCAGTCTTAGGACTGATCAACCAGAGGATAGGGTCAGACGGAGAGACATGATCAGACAACCTTATAACCAGTCTTAGGACTGATCAACAAGAGGATAGAGAGATACTTGCTCAGACAACCTTATAACCAGTCTTAGAACTGATCAACCAGAGGATAGGGTAAGATGAAGAGACATGCTCAGACAACTTTATAACCAGCCTTATGAGTGATCAACCAGAGGATAGAGAGATACTTGCTCAGACAACCTTATAACCAGTATTAGAACTGATCAACCAGAGGATAGGGTAAGACGGAGAGACATGATCAGACAACTTTATAACCAGTCTTAGGACTGATCAACAAGAGGATAGAGAGATACTTGCTCAGACAACCTTATAACCAGTATTAGAACTGATCAACCAGAGGATAGGGTAAGATGAAGAGACATGCTCAGACAACTTTATAACCAGCCTTATGAGTGATCAACCAGAGGATAGAGAGACATGCTCAGAGAACCTTACAACCAGTCTTAGGACTGATGAACCAGAGGATAGGGTAAGATGAAGAGACATGCTTAGAGAATCTTACAACCAGTCTTATGAGTGATCAACCAGAGGATAGAGAGACATGCTCAGAGAACCTTACAACCAGTCTTAGGACTGATGAACCAGAGGATAGGGTAAGATGAAGAGACATGCTTAGAGAACCTTACAACCAGCCTTATGAGTGATCAACCAGAGGATAGAGAGACATGCTCAGAGAACCTTACAACCAGTCTTATGAGTGATCAACCAGAGGATAGAGAGACATGCTCAGAGAACCTTACAACCAGTCTTAGGACTGATGAACCAGATGACGATGATGATGACATCTAATATAATCCGCTCATTTTTATACAAAAATTATATCGCATATCATGATTTAATTGAGAGACAATCGTGTTGTTTAAAGATCGTTCGAAGCCGAGGCTCTAGTGAGAAAACAGAAATGTTTTGTCCCATTTCGTAACATATTTGCTACTGAGGACTTGCGGACAGGACGGTCACCGGTCTGCAGACAACCTTACAGAGAAGCATTGGTCGGTAGCCATCATTGCAGCTGGCCCTCTTATATGACAGTTGTATTGATGTATTTCTATATGTCTTTCAACTGTGGTATCTTAAGCTATTCATTTCACGTGATGAGGTTGCTAGCACCATGCACAACCTTTTTCAGTCACTTTTACTGGATTCCCAATGGGTTTGTGCATGTATACATTTTGTGCTATTACTTATTATTCGTGTTTTCGCTCCTTGAGGAGCAAGGGCAAGCAGCTGCTAGAAAAGGTCACGTGTTTTTGCAGTTATTCAGTTCAGTTCAAGTGCCATCTTCGCATCGAAGGTCGACTGCAATGGATCTCCAGTGTGCTCTATCTCTTGCCGTAATGGTGCAATCTGACAGGTTTTTTTCCAGTCTGTTATCCACTCACTTAAAACATCTGCCCCTTGAACGACTGCCTTCCACCCTACCCTCCAGTATGCTCTTCAACAAGGAGGTATATCTTGTTATATGATCAAAATAATGAAACTATCTAACTCTGATTTCGGTCATTAATTCTCTTTTCACCCCCAACTTGTTCAATACATCCCCATTTGTTTTCTTCTCTTTCCAAAAAAATGTGACCCAATCTTCTATATACTCACATTTTGAAGGCTTCAATACTCTTTTCCAACTTGTTATTCAGTGTCCATGTTTCTGCGCCATAAAGTAGTGACGAGTATACATAACACCTGACAATTCTAATTTTCAAATTCTGATTTATCTGTTTGGATGTCAGTATGTGTCGCATGTTGTCGAATGCCATCTTGGCCATACCTATCTCTTTCTGTTTTCTTTTTCACAACAATAATTTCTTTTACACAGCGATCTTGCCAGCTACAACCACCTACATCAGTACACATGGGAGATATAAGATGAGTCACAAGAACCAGAGACAATCCGTCAAGAACGGCCAACTCAGCACCAGTAGCTTCGGACAACAAAAACAGCAACACAACTTATGATGACCTACCTGGGCCCTTTGCTCCACCTGAGACCAGTCTGCCCAGTCTGAATATAACAGCTCTCTCATACTCCTGAACTACCTGTTGTTGGGGTGAGAGAAACAGTGCACTCAAATTAATGGTTAGAATTTATGACATGTGTTTCAATGTTCAAGGTGGAACTACAGAACCGATAGTCATAAACGAGCGGATGGGCAGAACAGAGAGAATGGAATTGTTTGATAAGAGATTGATGAGAGATTAATGAGGGATTGAAGTTGTTTGATTAGAGATTGATGAAGGATTGAAGTGGAAGTTGTTTGATGAGAGATTGATGAGAGTGATAAGAGATTGATGAGAGATTGCTGAGAGTGATAGAGTGATGAGCGAGTGATGAGAGATTGATGACAGATTGATGAGAGTGACAAGACATTGATGAGAGTGATAAGAGATTGATGAGTGGTTGATGAATGATTGTGATGAGAAATTCCTGATAGTGAAAGAGATTGTGAAAGAGATTGATGAGAGATTGATGAGAGTGATGAGAGATTGATGAGAGTGATAAGAGATTGATGAGAGTGAAAAGAACTTGATGAGAGATTGATGAGATAGTGATGACATATTGAAGTTGTTTGATTAGAGATTGATGAGAGATTGATGAGAGTGAAAAGAGATTGATCAGAGAATGAAGAGAGATTGAAGTTGTTTGTTGAGAAATTGATGACAGATTGATGAAAGATTGAAAAGAGATCGAAGTTGTTTGATGAGAGTTTGATGAGAGTGAAACGAGATTGATGAGAGATTATGAGATAGTGACGAGAGATTGATGAGAGTGATAAAAGATTGAAGTTGTTTGATGGGAAATTGAAGTTGTTTGATGAGAGATTGATGTGAGATTGATGAAAGATTGATGAAAGATTGATGAAAGATTGATTAGAGATTGATGTTGTTTGAAGAGAGATTGAAATTATATGAGAGATTGATGAGAGATTGAAATAGTTTGATGAGGGTTTGATGAGAGATTGCTGAGTGGTTGATGAATGATTGATGAGAGTAATGAGAAATTCCTGATAGTGAAAGAGATTGATGAGAGATTGATGAGAGTGATGAGTGAGTGATGAGAGATTGATGACAGATTGATGAGATTGATGAGAGTGATAAGAGATTGATGAGAGTGATAAGAGATTGATGAGAGTGAAAAGAACTTGATGAGAGATTGATGAGATAGTGATGAGATATTGAAGTTGTTTGATGAGAGATTGATGAGAGATTGATGAGAGATTGATGAGAGTTTGATGAGAGATTGGTGAGAGTTTGATGAGAGATTGATGAGAGTTTGATGATAGATTGATGAGATTTTGATGAAAGATTGATGAGAGTTTGATGAGAGATTGATGAGAGTTTGATGAGAGATTGATGAGAGTTTGATGAGAGATTGATGAGAGTTTGATGAGAGATTGATGAGAGATTGGTGAGAGATTGATGAGAGTTTGATGAGAGATTGATGAGAGTTTGATGAGAGTTTGATGAGAGATTGATGAGAGATTGGTGAGAGATTGATGAGAGTTTGATGAGAGATTGATGAGAGTTTGATGAGAGATTGATGAGAGTTTGATGAGAGATTGATGAGAGTTTGATGAGTGAGTGATGAGAGATTGATGACAGATTGATGAGATTGATGAGAGTGATAAGAGATTGATGAGAGTGATAAGAGATTGATGAGAGTGAAAAGAACTTGATGAGAGATTGATGAGATAGTGATGAGATATTGAAGTTGTTTGATGAGAGATTGATGAGAGATTGATGAGAGATTGATGAGAGTTTGATGAGAGATTGGTGAGAGTTTGATGAGAGATTGATGAGAGTTTGATGATAGATTGATGAGATTTTGATGAAAGATTGATGAGAGTTTGATGAGAGATTGATGAGAGTTTGATGAGAGATTGATGAGAGTTTGATGAGAGATTGATGAGAGTTTGATGAGAGATTGATGAGAGATTGGTGAGAGATTGATGAGAGTTTGATGAGAGATTGATGAGAGTTTGATGAGAGTTTGATGAGAGATTGATGAGAGATTGGTGAGAGATTGATGAGAGTTTGATGAGAGATTGATGAGAGTTTGATGAGAGATTGATGAGAGTTTGATGAGAGATTGATGAGAGTTTGATGAGAGATTGATGAGAGATTGGTGAGAGATTGATGAGAGTTTGATGAGAGATTGATGAGAGTTTGATGAGAGATTGATGAGAGTTTGATGAGAGATTGGTGAGAGATTGTTGAGAGATTGAAGTTGTTTGTTGAGAAATTGATGACAGATTGATGAAAGATTGAAAAGAGATCGAAGTTGTTTGATGAGTTTGATGAGAGTGATACGAGATTGATGAGAGATTATGAGATAGTGATGAGAGATTGATGAGAGTGATAAGAGATTGAAGTTGTTTGATGAGAAATTGAAGTTGTTTGATGAGAGATTGAAGTTGTTTGATGAGAGATTGAAGTTGTTTGATGAGAGATTGAAGTTGTTTGATGAGAGATTGAAGTTGTTTGATGAGAGATTGAAGTTGTTTGATGAGAGATTGAAGTTCTTTGATGAGAGATTGAAATTGTCTGATGAGAGATTGAAGTTGTTTGATGAGAGATTGGCCTTGTGTACTGCTCAGGATGCTGGAAAATTTGGTGTGTATTTATTGAAGACTTGAGCTTAATGGTTTTATTTAATGGTCGTCTAATACAAAAAATATGTGTCAGACGTCTGCTGTCTGAATATGGCACTCTTAGTCATATGCCATGTTTCCTTTATGTCTTCTTTTTCTTCTTCTTCTTCAGTGTTCATCCTGAAAAGTATGATTACGATTTGTTACGCTGTATAATAGTTTACAGCGAGGCTGCAATATCTGTGCCTTTCAGCCAAACACATCAGATTTCAGCACAGCATTGTTGGACAGGTGTAGCCTTTCCACATATTTTCGAGTCGTAAACAACACCAATCTGACATTTTTGTTGAAAAAAGGGAATCCTTTTTGCCAACAGAGAGTGCTGCCAACTTGTATTTCTCAGGGGGAGAAAATGCAGAGACTGGTGTAGATGGAAAGCAGACCTCGAGGATAAACAACTGATGTGAAGATGTCCAGGATTCTGATGTAGTTTTTGTTTTGTTTTTTATTTGTTTTTGCATTCGCTTTATTTCTCTATTCCTCACTATGTTTTCATTTTGCGCCTGTCGGCCCAGTGCATCCGACTTTGGCATACATTTAATGTAAGGGTCTGCTACCTCCTGCATTTTCTAAGGGTTTGCTTCCTCGTGGTAACGGCCGGTGCTGTGGTGGGGATCAAACCCAGCACCTTCGGATTGTGTGCATGTCACTTAATCACTAACCCACGCCGTTCCCTAGTAATAGATCTGAATTCACCCTTTGAAATATCGGTAGAACGGAAGTGCATTTCTACCGTCTCCGGTGAGAGTTATGTTTTCCTTAATCGATCCTTGTATGAGACCTGTAAGTAAAGGAAGCCTTGGACATTGCAGATGGATAGAGATGCCATTAATGATCAACTTTTTGATGACGAAAATCATACACGGATCCAGCAGAGAGGGGCATCTGAGAAAACTGAGTAGGAGTATATAACACCAGCGAACTAAAGTAACCATACATATCTACACATTTCATCATTTGCTGAGAGTGAGAGGAACTGGAAAAATGATGGTGTGTGAAATGACTGGTCGAAGTCACAAGGCTGGATTGAGTACCGAATGAAGAAATCAGACAGGATTTTGGTACAACATCCTGTATAGACTACATGAAAAGGCAGAAAAAAAGTGGACTAGACACCTGAACAAAATGCAACCAGATCTACCAGCTACGTGAGAGTGCGAAAAAAAACAAGAGGGTTGTAAAACAGAGAAGCCAAGAAAAAGGTGGATATACGGTGTAAGTGATATACTGAAGAAATATGGAATGACAACAGAATTGGCGATATCCGGCATACGACAGAAATATATTCTTCTCCTCAACGTCTAACGACACATCTGGCCCACATAAGTAAATCAACACCTACCCACGGCGTTTAACGACACAAGTGGATAGAAGTATTAGTAGAGGTAGAAGACACAGACTACGATAATTAGGGGGTGCTATTTTAGAATAGGGGGTGCTATTCTAGGATAGGGGTGCTATTCTAGGGAAGGAGATGCTATTCTAAGGGAGGGAGTGCTATTCTAGAGTAGGGGGGTGCTATTCTAGGGTAGGGGGTGCTATTTTAGGGTAGGGGTATTATTCTAGGGTAGGGGGGGGGGTGTTGTTCTAGGGAAGGGGTATGCTATTCTAGGGTAGCGGTATGCTATTCTAAGGTAGGGGTGCTATTCTAGGGTAGGGGGTGCTATTCTAGGGTAGGGGTGCTATTCTAGGGTAGGGGATGCTATTCTATGGGAGGGAGTACTATTCTAGAGTAGAGGGATACTATTCTAGAGTAGAGGGATGCTATTCTAGGGTAGGGGGTGCTATTTTAGGGTAGGTGGTGCTATTCTAGGGTAGGGAGGGTGTGCTATTCTAGGGTAGGGGTGCTATTCTAGGGTAGGGGGTGCTATTATAGGGTAGGGGGTGCTATTCTAGGGCAGGGGGTGCTATTATAGGGTAGAGGGTGCTATTATAGGGTAGGGGGTGCTATTATAGAGTGCTTTCTCATTGCCAAAGTTACTTCCCAAAATTGAATACAAACAAGCAGAACATACGAATGTTGTTGTTTCGAATGCACACAATGAGTAGGTTACTCTTATGTGCGCCCTGAAAAGGGCGTTAAGTGACGGGCTGCAGTAGCTTTCCTTACATCTCGAGCGCTCGTGCTGATGAAAGTGGACCGGGGTCCTTCAGGCGGTTGTGTTATGTTTGGCTTCATCTGCGTGTCACTCACTAATACGGGGAGATCACGTCAAACCTCACCTTGTTAGCCAAACTGTTGTCTTCGACAACAGCCTGTTTCCAGGACGACCAACGAGGGGGTCAGGTGAGGGTCTTGGCCAGTATATTTCTCCTGACCCTGGCTAACATTGTGTGATCAGTGTGTTTTGCCTGACGAGACGTTAGTCCCATCGTCCCGTCATGTGAGGGTCTTGGTCAGTATATTTCTCCTGACCCTGGCTAACATTCTCTGATCAGTGTGTTTTACCTGACCAGACGTTAGCCTCATCGTCCCGTCATGTGAGGGCCTTGGCCAGTATATTTCTCCTGACCCTGGCTAACATTCTCTGATCAGTGCGTTTTACCTAAGGAGATGTTAGCCCCATCGTCCCGTCATGTGAGGGCCTTGGCCAGTATATTTCTCCTGAACCTGGCTAACATTCTCTGATCAGTGTGTTTTACCTGACCAGACGTTAGCCTCATCAACCCGAACATACGAATGAACACGCACTTACCTTGATGCAAAAACATAAGGACAGCGGGAAAGTTACAATGATGAACAATAATGACAGCCCCCACAGGATAAACCCGCAGAATCCGATGCTGCCGCCTTCGTCATTTCCTGCAAGTAAAAAAAAAGTAAATATGGAGTCACATTGATCCGCCCTTGTCATAGCATAACATGGTAGAAATCTTTCATTACTCAATGACAAACAATTACAATGGGGTTAACCTGCAACTTTATATTCAGGCAGAAACAAATTTCGTCTTCATCTATTTCCAGACTAACAGTGGCGTCACTAGGGATGCATCCGCACCGGGTGACATTACTCAGGGGAGGTTATGGTTGGGTGGGTCGGGGGGGGGGGGGGGGGGGGAGGGAGTGAGAGACAAAAATCCTAAATTTTAATTTTCTATATCACGATGACATACGGCAGTGAATCATTGACAATCAGAAGGTACTTACAGTGATCACTGTAGACAATGGAAATGTGGTTTTACAGAAGAATGTTCAAAGTTCCATGGACTGCAAAGAAATCGAATAACGTGGTTCTTGAGTAAGCACAGACACAAAACAGTTGTGGTAAAATGAGCCCAAGGCAGTTATCCCTTTATCGGGCATGCCATGGGATAAGTCAGGTTGGAATTCACAATGGCATGGGGCAGAATCGCTGTCAAGAGGGACAGATGGAGGCAAAGAGAGAGAATATTGGACGGCACCAGAATCACCGTCATAAATCACCATAAGACTCACACACCTTTAGCTCAGACTAACAAAAGACCAATCCTCACCAGACCCACCTTTAGCTCAGACTAACAAAAGACCAATCCTCACCAGACCCACCTTTAGCTCAGACTAACAAAAGACGAATCACCATAAGACTTACACACCTTTAGCTCAGACTAACAAAAGACGAATTACCATAAGACTTACACACCTTTAGCTCAGATTAACAAAAGACCAATCCTCACCAGACCCACCTTTAGCTCAGACTACCAAAAGACGAATCACCATAAGACTTACACACCTTTAGCTCAGACTAACAAAAGACGAATTACCATAAGACTTACACACCTTTAGCTCAGACTAACAAAAGACGAATCACCATAAGACTTACACACCTTTAGCTCAGACTAACAAAAGACGAATCACCATAAGACTTACACACCTTTAGCTCAGACTAACAAAAGACGAATCACCATAAGACTCACACACCTTTAGCTCAGACTAACAAAAGACCAATCCTCACCAGACCCACCTTTACCTCAGACTAACAAAAGACCAATCCTCACCAGACCCACCCACCTTTAGCTCATACTAACAAAAGACAAATCCTCACCAGACCCACCCTCCTTTTGCTCAGACTAACAAAAGACCAATCCTCACCAGACCCACCTTTAGCTCAGACTAACAAAAGACCAATCCTTATCAGACCTACCCTCCTTTAGCTCAGACTTACAAAAGACAAATCCTCACCAGACCCTCATTTAGCTCAGACTAACAAAAGACAAATCCTCACCAGACCTACCCTCCTTTAGCTCAGACTAACAAAAGACAAATCCTCACCAGACCTACCCTCCTTTAGCTCAGACTAACAAAAGACAAATCCTCACCAGACCTACCCTCCTTTAGCTCAGACTAACAAAAGATGAATCCTCACCAGACTCACCCTCCTTTACTCAGACTAACAAAAGATGAATCCTCACCAGACTCACCCTCCTTTACTCGAGCTAACAAAGACTGAATCATCAGCAGGTCTACCACCCTCGTTGATCTCTGCCAAACCTCGCATCAACGTCCCTGCTTACAAGCATCGGTAATCCGTCAACTATTGAGACAACTCCCAACATTCAAATGCCCATGATCCCTCACTATGGTGTAGTAGTCCCCTAATGGATGTTTTATTGATCTGCGCTACAAAGTGCTCATTTAGGGAAAGTTAGCGTAGATAAAATGACTGCGTTTGGACATGGCATTGCGTACATAATGGGACTCGAGTTGCCTGAAATTTCAGCGTATTTTAACTCTGTGTAGAGGGGAGAACAGCAGCCTACTGTTGATACAGGCCTTCTCACTCAAGGAGAAATCTCGTTGAAACGTCAAATTCCAAGGCTAACTGAATAACGAAACTTACAGTGCAACTATAATAGCATGTTCGGGAAACAAAGATGGAGATGCAGTTGGTTTCACGGCAGGATTCTGTGAAAGGATCACTCTCAAACAGCGATTTAACAGCGAATAAAAACCGTAGTGCAACGTACACCACATTGGGAATAGAGAAATAAGGCGAACGCCAAAAAAAAGCCCACAAAAAAATCTGATCCATATCATCATCCTTATCGTCAACAACAACACCAACAACAAGTTCAAAGCCTCACAAAACATCGACGCATTATTTTAAATGAGCTTCGCTAATTATGTGAATATCGACATTACATTTTCACATATAATGTCGACATTAATGCCGTATCACTGGCGATTAGAATTCGGCATATTTCCAGCAGAAATTACATCAGCCCCAAACCGGAAAACAACAGCATGTGATTAAGATCATTGTCGTGCCACAGCACTAAGGAACATGTTTGTGAATGCCGGATATTAGACGGAAAGCTAACGGAAATAGCAGCCAGCCAAACGCGCAGTTTGGGATTACACTGTTTTTGTAGGAGATAGAGATAAATGGCGGGATGTGATCAGATGGGGAATGTCAATCTGATTCGTGCGGTACCTAGGGAGAAAGTAGTAGGTCGATATGTTGTATTCATGTGTTTGGGGGGGGGGGGGGGGGGTAACATATGTCCAATGTAAGCCTGTCGTATCCCCGTGTGGATGTCATTCTTTTTTTGTCGTCTCCCTTTCTACCGGGTTGTAGCCCAGTGTCGTCTCACTTTCTTCCGGGCTGTAGTCGAGTGTCGTCTCACTTTCTATCGGGCTGTAGTCGAGTGTCGTCTCACTTTCTACCAGGTTGTAGCCCAGTGTCGTCTCACTTTCTACCGGGTTGTAGTCGAGTGTCGTCTCACTTTCTACCAGGTTGAAGCCCAGTGTCGTGGTATGTATTTGTCTTTCACCTCTCTCGTGGCTCGAGTAACATTTTCCCCTTGGGGAGAAAGACTAACGTCTAGTCAGGGAAAAACATACTGATCAGACATGTTAGGGTCAGACAAAATATACTGGCCAAGACCTTCACCTGGTCTTCCTTGCAGCTATCTCTGGAAATGGGCTATTTTCATGGCAGCCTGGCTAACGAGGTGAAGGATCGACGTGATCCCCGTAGAAATGAGAGAGATAAATGAAGCCAAGAATAGCACAACAGACTGGAGGACCACGGTCCACCTTCAACAGCACGCTCGGGATGTGAGGAAAGCTACTGCAAACCGCCACTTAACGTCCTTTTCAGGGCGTACAAAAGGGTAAACCTACTCATCGTGTTCATTCTAAGCAACGACAACATTTCCCCCCATTTTACGGAAAGTCGATTACGTTGTCTATCCACCTTTTCCTCGGTCTACCTCTCGCCCTTCTTCCCCACGTTCTTCTGTAGAAAGTTGCATGAACAATGTGGTCTGGTTGCATTCTTACAATGTGGCCAAACCAATTCATTCTCTGTTGCTCGATGTACTATAGGCAGGGAATTGTTCCAACCCTCTTACAGATGCTCGTATTTGTGATTCTGTCTCTTCTGGTGTTGTTGGTGGCCTTTCGTAGGCATCGCATTTCTTAGTTGACCAACTTTCGTTCTTGGACCCTAATCAATAACCCTGTCTGGCACTGGTAGCACAGGGTTTGGGTGAAGATACTATTTATCATCTTCTTTTTTACTTGGAGGGATGTAGTGGAGGTAAAAGAGGTCCACTGTAATCGTATCGTATCCATATGTGGATATTGTGGGGATAAAACAGGTCCACTGTAATCGGGTCTTATCCATGTGTGGATATGTCTATGTATTTGTTATTTGCGCACCAAATACGGCGCATAAGGCAGAAACAACTTATCTCCAGTTGGAACGGTGTGACGCCACTGTTTTTAGATCTTGTATGGTACTGAGGCCTATAGTTGAGCTCTCAACGATTATTCTTCTAAGTGTTTCCTTGGGTCTCCCTCTTTCCCGAACCCCCCTTGGTGTCCATTCGAGTGCTGCAATGGAAGACTGTTGTTCATTCTAAGGACATGTTCGATGTATGTCCAGCCTTTTCTTCTGGATGATGGTCGACACGTATATTTGGTTTGTCTTTGTTCTTATCGAGTCATTAGTAATGACATGGTCCCAGTGGATATTTGGGTTGTCTCTGTTCTTATCGAGTCATTAGTAATGACATGGTCCCAACGTAAATTCAATAATTGTCATAAACATTTATTTTCAAAGACATTAAGTTGTTTTTTTCCAGTGCTTTTGTTGTCTTCCAGCTTTCACATCCAAACGTGAGGACTGATATTACGATTGAGTTGAATAGTCTGACCTTGGTATGTTTGCTGAGTGTCGTTGATTTCCAGATGTTGGTGAGCTGATTAAAGGCGCACGAGGCCAAAGCAATTCTAGTAGGAATTTCTTTCCTGGCATCTCCATCTTGTGTCATTTTACTTCCCAGGTATGTGTAGTGTTGAACATTTTGTAAAGATTTCCCCTGTAGCTTGATATCAACTGTTGTGTTTGTGGAAGCCATGCTTTTCGTCTTTAAGGCGTTTAATTGAAGTCCTATCTGCTCTGACCATTGGCTGAGTCTATCTATATTTTCTTATGTGTTTTCATTAGTGGTACTTAGTAGCGTCATAGATGCCGCCATAACTGCGAGTCTACATTTCTCTACTGTTTTGGATCATTATGGATGCCGCCAGATCACGGATTTGCCTGGAGTTCACACTAGTCGACGGTTTACTCTTGTGTTCACGGAAACGTGGTGTTGTTTTCCGTCTGGACTTGTTATTTCGTTCTTTTTTTTTGGTGATTTCTTCCATCCGTTTATCCTGGTCTGGACGCCGGCTGAATGGAACTACGCTTATACCTGTGTCGTATTTCACGGGTTAGTTCTGCCGGTTCACCTTCACGAATTTGGCGTGTGGGAATTATAGATGCTACTATGATGAGTTGAATACAGCTGGGGAGAGATGCCAGACTCACTCATACGCTGAGTGTTGTTCATACGACCTCTTGTGGTTATCGAAAAGGCACGACAAACTGCGTTAGATGCCATCCCACCTTTCTACCCTGCGGGTTACATGTTTACGGAAAGGCTTCGGTGGTAACCCTGAGGAAAAATCTGCATCCTATGTTATCTCCAGTCATCTCGATGAATGTCTTGCCACTGGCAAAAGGTAGCTTAGGCTCTGTGAGTGAGGTTGACAAAAGGCGCAGTTTCTTCCTCACGTTAATCTAAATCACGGCGCAAGTCACCCATTTCAGCGGACACAGCAAGTGATACGACTGTCCACACGGCTGAACAAAGAGAGTGGTCTTCATCACTTGTGATGGACAACTTAGTAGCGCTAGGTCGTCTGCAAAATCAAGATCTTCTAAAGCCATGTTATCTGTCCATTCTATGCCTAAATGATTATAATGGGCATAGTGTTTCATAATCTAATCTATAGCTATTCCAAATAGAATAGGTGGATATAGTGGAGGTAAAACATGTCCTTTTTAAGCATGTCGTATCCATGTGTGGATATAGTAGAGGTAAAACAGGTCCTTTTTAAGCGTGTCGTATCCCTGTGTGGATATTGTTTTTTAATGTCCCCAATGGGTATGCTTACTCATATGTGTACCCCGAAAAAAGACGTTAAGTGGCGGGTTGTAGTAGCCAGCCTTACATCCCGAGCGTGTTGATGAAAGTTGTGCTATGCTTGGTTTCATCTGCGTGTGAGAGTCTTTGTTCGCGCAAACCCGTCACTAATTTCGGTCCAAAACCCTGCGAAACTAGAGCGTGACGACGTATCGCGAGATTACAAGCGAGAGTGGGATTTTACGTGCAATTGTACATGTAGAGTTTTTTGGGGTACATTCTTTCGAACGAACCAGACTGTTGCATGGCTAACGAGGTGCGGGATCGACGTGATCACTGTAGTAGTGAGCGCCGCCACGCAGATGAAACCAAGTATAGGACAGTTGACTGGACCTGCAGCAGCGCGCTCGGCATGTGAGGAAAGCTATTGCAACTCTCCACTTAACGCCCTTTTCAGGGCGCACAAAAAGAGTAAACTTACTCATTGTGGGCATTCGCCCTCATCCTCATCTCCACCATCGTCATCAGCAATAACATAACTTTCAAAATGTGATACGAGGCATGTTCAAGTGAAACCGGACTAAGCTACAAGTGAACATACGTTCAACGCGCATGATGACGTCACTTCTGGTGTAAACAACACATACCAACCGTCAAGGTTGCAAAATTTCATTATCCCACGACTCATAGTTTCCTCAGCAAACTGTTGAAGACATGGCGGGTGTGATACGAAATCCGTCCAGAGTTGGCTTGGCTTGGCTTCGTTCGTTTTCAATCTCCCACTACCAAACTCTGAAAGGGCTTAAGTAGCAGAATGTAGTCCACAGAACGGAATGCGTTGTGTCGTAGTTTACAGCTTGGCTGCGATATTTGCACCTTTCGGTCCAACACATCCGACTTCAGCAGGCGTTTTTTGAGTACCGGGTTAGCATTCCCTCTTCGATCCCTTCTAGTTAGCCAGTCTGCTCTGTTGCAGCCTGTTATCCAGGATCACCGCGTGGAGGTGTAGAAGGGTCTTGGCAGCTCTGGTTCGCTGGCCCTGACGCTAGCAGTCAGCTATAGGTCGCTGACCACTGCAGCTCATGCGCTGCTCAGCATCTTGATCCCCGTCCAGAGTTGATTTAGCGAGCGGAGATTCGGTTTCTAACAGATGAATGATGTCAACAAGTTGACATTCATGACATAATGCAGACAGTGTATGATGACTAAAGTGTGTCGATACACGGTGAAGAACTGGACAACGATGTTTAAAGAAGGACGTGAATTAACCCAACAATATGCGCCTGACCTGGTGTCGAAAGATCTTTCATTAACTTTCATTTAAAGACATGAAGGGTTTCTGTCTGTATGTACTTCTGTATCGACTTACAGGTGATTAACCTCGGCTCTATGTAGGCCACCATTTCTGGTTCACGGCTGTTTATGTTATATTGACAGCTAACCCCCAAATATGAAGGTCACCTATCTATTCCCAACCCACGTGCCTGGTAGGAAGTTAGGCTCCTGCGACCGGGCCACAAAATTTTCCATCACGATAAATATTTGATTAATTCTTGTCTGAATATCTGTATTTTTCTCTTTCAAGGCCAGCATTCCTCACACGCCCTAGAAACCCTCCCAGTACACCATTTCGATGGAAATAAACGCGTTATACTAATTAACATACACGTTTAGAGAAGCCATCTTTCGCATGGTTAACCACTACCAAACACTTGCTCAATAACGCGTAGGCTTTTAAACGACCTGGCATGTATAGTGTAAAAGAAAACATAAATGCGAGACGTGTTCAAACGAAACCGGACCAAACTGCAACAAGTGAACATACGTACGATGGGCACGATGACGTCACTTCTGGTGTGAAAAGCACATAGCAGCCGTCAAGGTTGCAAAATTTCATTATCATCCGACTCATAATTTCCTCGGCAGACCGCTGAAAACATGGCGGGTGTGATACGGAATCCGTCAAGAATTGATCAGTGAGCGGTGATTCGGTGTCTAACAGCTGAAGGATGTCGACCAGTAGACATTCATCGCAGAAAGCAGGCAGTGTATGGTGACAAAGGTGTGTCGTAGCATACAGTGAAGAGCTGGACAACGATTTTTAAAGAAGGACGTGAGTTAATCCAACAATATGTGCCTGACCTGGTCTCGGAAGATCTATCCTTAACTCACGTTCTTCTTTAAACATCGTTGTCCAGTTCTTCACTGTTGTCTTCCACACACTTTTGTCACCAAATACTGTCTGCATTCTGCGATGAATGTCTACTGGTCGACATCCTTCAGATGTCAGAACATAAACACCCACAAACACACAACACTCCACCCCCCCCCCCCCACCCACGCTATAAAAACACACACAAACACACAAAAACGCACCTACAAACACATCCAAACACCCATAAACACACACAAACACACCCATAAACAGCCATAAACACACTCAAAACACATACAGACACACGTCTAAACGCATACAAACACACACATAAGCACAAACACACACCCATCAACACAAACACCCATAAACACACACACACCCATATATACACACAAGCATATACACAAACACACCCATAAACAAACATACCCATAAACACAAACAAACCAATAAACACACACACCCATAAACACACACACTCATAAACACACACACCTATAAACACATACACACCAATAAACCCACACTTACACACCCATAAACACACACATACACACCCATAAATACACACACACAACCACACCCATAAAGACACACAGACACATAAACACACACACCCATAAACACACACACCGATAAACACACACACCCATATACACAAACACACCCATAAACACCCATAAACACACACACCCATATACACAAACACACCCATAAATACACAAACACACAGCCATAAACACACACAGCCATAAACACACACCCAAAAACACACACACCAATAAACACACACACCTATAAAAACACACACACACCCATAAACACACACATACCCATAAACACACACACCCATAAACACACACACCCATAAACACACACACACCAATAAACACACACACACCCATAAACACACACATACACACCCCTAAACACATACATACACACCCATAAATACACACACACCCACACCCATAAAAACACAGACACATAAACACACACACACCAATAAACACACACACACCCATAAACACACACACACCAATAAACACACACACACCCATAAACACACACATACACACCCATCAACACACACACACACCAAAAAATACACACACCCATAAATACACCCAGCCATAAACACACACACACACCCATAAACACACGCACATCCATAAACACACACACACACACCAATAAACACACACACACACACACCAACACATACACCCATAAAACACACAAACACACCCATAAACACTCATAAACACACACAGACACACGTCTAACCGCATACAAACACACACAAGCACATACACACCCATAAACACACACACACACCCATAAACACAAACACACCGATAAACAAAGACACCGATAAACATATACGCCAATAAACACACACACACACACCCATAAACATACACACACACACCCATAAACACACACACACCTATAAATACAAACACATCCATAAACACACACACCCATAAACACACACACATCCATAAACAAACACACCCATAAACACACACACACATAAATACACACACCTATAAACACACACACACCAATAAACACACACTTACACACCAATAAACACACACGTACACACCCATAAACACACCCATAAATACACACCCACACCCATAAAGACACACAGACACATATACACAAACTAACCCATAAACACACACACCCATATACACAAACACACCCATAAACACACACACACACCCATAAACACACACACCCATAAACACACATCCATATACACAAACTAACCCATAAACACACACCCATATACACAAACACACCAATAAACACACACACACACCCATAAACACACACACCTATAAACACACACGCACACCAATAAACACACACACACCAATAAACACACACACCCATAAACAAACACACCCATAAACACACACACCCATAAACACACACACCCAAAAACACACACACACCCATAAACACACACACACCAATAAACACACACACCCATAAACACACACACATCAATAAACACACACACACCCATAAATACACACACACACCCACACCCATAAAAACACACAGACACATAAACACACCCATAAACACACATACACCCATATACACAAACACACCCATAAACACACACACACAGCCACAAAGACACACACCTATAAACACACACACACCCATAAACACACACACACACCCATAAAGACACACACCTATAAACACACAAACACCAATAAACACACACACACACACCCATAAACACACACACCCATAAATACACACACCCATAAATACACACACACCTATAAACACACACACACCAACAAACACACACACACCAATAAACACACACACACCCATAAACACACACACACAATAAACACACACACACACCAATAAACACACATCCACAAACACACACCCATAAACACACACACACACACACCGATAAACACACACACCCATAAAACACACATACACACCCATAAACACACACAGACACACACAAGCACATACACACACACACCCATAAACACACACACATACATAAACACACACACACGCCCATAAAGACACAGACACATAAACACACACACCCATAAACACACACACATACACCCATAAACACACACACAGACACCCATAAACACACACACACACCCATAAACACACACACCCATAAACACAAACACACCCATAAATACACAAACACCTATAAACACACACACCAATAAACACACATACTCATAAACACACACACCCATAAACACACACACATCCATAAACACACACACACCCATAAACACACACACCCATAAACACACACACACCCATAAATACACAAACACCTATAAACACACACACACACACCAATAAACACACACACTCATAAATACACACACACCCATAAACACACACACAGCCATAAACACACACACTCCCATAAACACACACACACATAAACACACACACCCATAAATACACACACCCATAAAGACACACACATCCATAAACACACACACCCATAAACACACACATACACACTCATACACCCATAAATACACACACACCTATAAACACACACACACACACTCATAAACACACACACCCATAAACACACACACACAAACACACACGAATGCACCAATAAAGACGCACAAACACCCGTAAAAACACACCCATACACACGTCTAAGCGCATACAAACACACACACTCATAAACACACACCCATAAACACACACACACCCATAAACACACACACACCCATAAACACACACACACCCATAAACACACCCACCCATAAACACACACACACACCTATAAACACACACACACACACATAAACACACACATACACAACAATAAACACGAGCATGAGCCCCCAAACTTACCGCTAGAAATGAGCTGTTTCTCCTTGACGTGGTTTTTCCCTTCCATATTCCCAGCCTAATACGTTCACTTCCAAGAATGTCTCAGAGACTTCGCTCAAAGCAATTCAAGCCCATCAAGAATGCCTAAAACGCTTTATAAATGTGCTTACGACGCCTACTTCCAGTGAAACGTCCTTTCTGTTCAGTGTGACCTTGGCTGCTTCGCACGCTAACCGAGTTAAACAGTTTAAACATTTTAAGGTAAACAAGTATCAACATGGTCCCATAGACAGCACGCATCTAAAACGTGTTAGTAAAGGAAAGTAAATTGTTCAGACACCTGGCACAAATGCAACCAGATTTACAAACTGCGAGAATCTACAACAGCGTTGTAGAGAGAGAGAGAGACAGAGGCCAAGAAAAAGATGGACAGAGGGCGTTAGTGAGACATTGACGAAACACAAAATGACAAATTTCGGCGACACATCTGGCACACAAAAGAGAATTACACTTCCCCATGGCGTCTGGTTGATCAGTCCTAAGACTGTTTGTAATGTTGTCTAAGCACGTCTCTCCATTTGATCATGTCCTCTGGTTGATCAGTCCTAAGACTGGTTGTAATGTTGTATAAGCACATCTCTCCATTTGATCATATCCTCTGGTTGATCAGTCCTAAGACTGGTTGTAATGTTGTCTAAGCACGTCTCTCCATTTGATCATATCCTCTGGTTGGTCAGTCCTAAGACTGGTTGTAATGTTGTATAAGCACATCTCTCCATTTGATCATATCCTCTGGTTGGTCAGTCCTAAGACTGGTTGTAATGTTGTATAAGCACATCTCTCCATTTGATCATATCCTCTGGTTGGTCAGTCCTAAGACTGGTTGTAATGTTGTCTAAGCACGTCTCTCCATTTGATCATATCCTCTGGTTGATCAGTCCTAAGACTGGTTGTAATGTTGTATAAGCACATCTCTCCATTTGATCATATCCTCTGGTTGATCAGTCCTAAGACTGGTTGTAATGTTGTCTAAGCACGTCTCTCCATTTGATCATATCCTCTGGTTGGTCAGTCCTAAGACTGGTTGTAATGTTGTCTAAGCACATCTCTCCATTTGATCATATCCTCTGGTTGGTCAGTCCTAAGTCCGATTGTAAGGTTGTATGAGCATGTCTCTCCATTTAATCCTATCCTGCGCATTTTTCTTCATTTCAACATATTATCGTACTTAATATGTATGTGTACCTGAGATGTTGTTGTTCTTATACCATAGCTGCTGAGTAAGCCTGCTCTTGGCAGCCCAATGCCATTCTAATATATATATATACAGGTATTCTTCAGTTTTTTTCACTGCTCCGTACAGTGTGTTGATAATTGTTGGCAGTGCTTGTAAGAATCTTTTCATCATGTCCGCAAGCGCCTTGCACTCAATGAGCAGATGTCGAACTGTTTCATCAGGATGAGAGCAATGTCTGCACAAGGGCAGGTGCTGGGGATTGATGCTGTTCAAGTGGCTATTGACTCTGTATGTCCTGTTCGGAACTGAAAGATGAGACTTTGATCTCTTCCATGTCATTTATTTATGTCATCATTACTTTTTGACTGTGACATTTCACTAAATTCACTGCGACCTGTTGTTCCCGTCGCTCACCTGTTCCCCAAGATGTACCTGAGATGAAGGTTAGTCTTGGTCATCTCCTGTCTATTTTACCTGTATCTTGCCCTATATTATCTTTGGTATAAAATCCTCTTGTCTCATATTGTGTCCCAGCCAGCTCACTCTTCGTGTTTGCATCATTGTCAATATGTGTCTTTGTGCGTCTACATCAGCGAAGACACAGTCAGTGTACCTTCTTTCTGCCCAAACCCATATACCCCACTGTACGACAGAACCACATTTAAAACGCTTCCAAGCTTTTTTTCATTCTTCTTTGCTAGAGTCCATGTTTCATCCCCATACATCGCAAATGGTCATACATAAGTTACGATTTTACTTTTTCTCAGTTCTATCCTGATATTCTTTGAGATTAGCAATTTATGTTTTTCTCTGATGGCCTTTTTTTTTTGTCAATGCAGTCTTTGTCATAATTCCCGTCTTATTGTAGGCATCTTTTGTGACGGTTTGCCCCAAACCTGCAAACTGTTGTACTTGCTGGCATATTTCTCCATTTTTGATTTTATTCATTTGTCTAAAATTGCTTGTCTATTACCATGGCCTTTGTCTTCAGTGTATTTATTTCACGTCAAACTCTCTGACGGTTCTGTTCATTTTGTCAAGCAGCCTTTGCAACATTGCTACGGATCCTCCTACTTTTGCTTGTATACTAAAAAATCAAAATGGGAAAAACGTCAAACACATACAACTCACTCCATCTTACAAAACCAGGCAATCAAGAAAATGAAAAAAGGAGAAAAAACACACGTCCTGTTTGAAGCTTATTCTCACACTGCACTGATATAAATTAATTGGGCGATATTTCGATCATACTACGACATTTGCAGGAACATTAATCTTGCATGGGTGTCTGTCAGCAGTGGTGGTTCACAGCGAGCACATAATGTGAAAAGGCTGATGAGAGAACAGCTGTGGCCAAGGGGCAGATGACAGGACTGACACGAGAAATATATCAAATGTCAATGGGACGGTGGGTCTCATAGCGGGATGTGCTGTCGGGGATGAAGTGTTAGAGGCTTCTTTTCATCAGGCCTCGGGCCAAAGAGCAGGATACCTATAGGCCGCTGGATCAATACCAGGCCTCAGCTTTTTTATGAGGTGGGAGTTGAACAGTTTCCTTTCGCGTTGTTGTGCTTTTCCCTAAAAGTAAGTTACCCATTTACGGCTGGATGAGCTGGAGCTGAGAGATGCAAGCCCTTAAGCTGGTCAGGAATTATGCTCAAACCTCCAGGTGTTGACATGGATCTACAGTCCTGCTCATGCCGGGGTTCAGGTAAATGAAAGAGCTGACATCATGGCTGCACAAGCTCCCATCATGGGCACATTAGTGATGGATAGAAGTGACATTTTGAAATCAACCAATGACCGCGCGCTGGATGAGGACACATCAATAGATACACAGACTGCAAAGTTTCGACATTAAACGAGGTTCGAGCGGGGTGGGGCGCATGAGAGGACGGCGCAGGAGAGTGTACAACAAGCGAGCTACAGGGACCATCAGCATCCATACCTTACGCCATTTGATGAGAGAGACTGAGACACTATGGGTATGCCCGGAGTGCAGTGACGTAGATTCTTAGAAACAGAAACAGGAATTATGGTGTTAAAAACTTCAGTGTACAATGCCACAGTTCTCTTCGCTTCCTTTTTCTCCCCTAACTGTAAATTACGTACCAATTTACAGCTGGGCCGTCTAGAGTGTGACAGTTACCCAACAAATTCCAGCTCAAATCGGATGTGTGGGTAGAAACGAACATATATTGCAGCCTCGCTGACGAAGAAGATATTAGTAGCAATGCTAACTTCCATCGATGTTGACAAACCTCCAACGATGGTGGGAAACGCCAAATAGCAAGACCTCACACAATGATGGTTTAACGGTTACCAGCAGTTTTTCTGTGATCTGGTACAAGACCAGAAAGTGAGGTTGAGGACCAACGCAGGCTCTACCTGCGCTAAAATCCAAATACAGCGTAAGTTACATCATGAAGACAAAACCGTCTGTTGATGTCACCATCGTCGCTAGCGATGACCAACTGACTATGTATGTATGTTATGTAATGTGTGTATGTATGTTATGTAATGCATGTGTATGTAAGCCCCGCAGATTTGAAGCTAGCCCTGTTCCAAAAGAGGATGGGGTTAGAGTGACTGCATACTGAATTACCACTAGTCGTCTTGCCACTGGCACAAGAAAGCTCGAGACAAACAAATGAGGTTGATGACCAGCGCATTCTTCCTCACTATAATCGAAATACAGCGCAAGTTACATCATCAAGACCAAACCGTCTGTTGATGTCGCCATCATCGTCAGCGACGGACAACTAACTTTAAATGCATGTATGCATGTGCACATTGACAGGGGACAATGACAAAGAATTCTAAACATACACAAACTGAGCGGGAAAAAAATTTATAAAAAAGCGTACATAATTGTTTAAGCAATGAGCAAATACTTGTTTGATCAAAATAATCAGTCCTGCCATCGCGTCGGTTTTTTGTTTGTTATTGAGTGGTTTAAAGTAGGCCCTGAAATCCTACATCGCAGATTGTAAGTTGCCAGCGATATAGTCTCCCTGACAAGTGCACGTCGTAACTGCGCCAGAACCACGTTGTAATAAGCGCTTGACAGCATCGACATGACAACCAGTTACAGCTGAGCCAGAAAATAAACAACGGGCGGACGACTCTTGTTACAAGTGACAATTGGAGGATCAGGCCCCATAATCCGGGTGATTCTATATTTTAATTTGTTTACTAAGCATGCAAGACGCCCCCTCTCCCCCTAAGGCTAGGATTCACCTGTCCAAGGTGGTGTAATGAATTATGGCTGGAATATAAAGGGCGATGTTTCCTGGGGTCGCTGCAAGGTGTGGAGCTTAGGTATTCGGTTCACTCACCCAAAAAATGTATCAACTGTACCTGTGTTTGAATGGAGTTATACAAACCAACCTGTTTTTTAAAAAAATGTTTCCATAAGAAACGCGAGATCGTCGCTTCTGTTTTCATTTCTAGAATGTAAAATATAGAGTTGGAGAATAACGGTCGCCTGGCAAGGGTGTCCCCCCGGCATGTGCAGTCTAGGTTTCTGATAGCACCCCACACATACAAAAACACACCAAAAACTTGGTTTTTAACGAAGTTAAGAATATGTTTCTACAGTTTTTGTTTAAAATCTCGGTAAAACCAAGTTTGTATTTTTATGTAAGAGGTGCCATTAAAAACCTAGACTGCACATAGCGTAGCGACACTCACTCATTCACATAAGCAATATAACTATCTATTTTTAGCACCGGATTTTGGAAGGGGGGGGGGGGCTGTGTGTCTGTTTATGGGTGTGTCTGTTTATGGGTGTGTGTCTGTTTATGGGTGTGTGTCTGTTTACAGGTGTGTGTCTGTTTATGGGTGTGTGTCTGTTTATGTATGTGTGTCTGTTTATGTATGTGTGTGTGCTTATGTATGTGTTAAGGGTGTGTGTGTGTGTATGTGCTTATGAGTGTGTGTTTATGAGTGTATTTATGTGTGTTTGTGAGTGTTTATAGGTGTTTGTGTTTGTTTATGAGTGTGTTTGGATGTGTTTATGGGTGTGGTTGTATGTGTTTATGGGAGTTTTGTGTGTCTTTATCAGTGCAGTTGCGTGTTTTTGTGTGTGTGTTTCTGGGGGAGTGGGGGGAGTTTTGTGTGTTTGTGGGTGTGTGTTTATGGGGGGGGGGAGTTTTGTGTGTTTGTGGGTGTGTGTATGTGGGGGAGGGGGGAGTTTTGTGTGTTTGTGGGTATGTGTATGTGGGGGAGGGGGGAGTTTTGTGTGTTTGTGGGTGTGTGTATGTGGGGGAGGGTGGGGAGTTTCAGTGTTTGTAGGTGTGTGTATGTGGGGGAGTTTTGTGTGTTTGTGGGTGTGTGTATGTGGGGGAGGGGGGAGTTTTGTGTGTTTGTGGGTGTGTGTATGTGGGGGGGGGGGAGTTTTGTATGTTTGTGGGTGTGTGCATGTGGGGGAGGGGGGAGTTTTGTGTGTTTGTGGGTGTGTGTATGTGGGGGAGAGGGGAGTTTTGTGTGTTTGTGGGTGTGTGTATGTGAGGGAGGGGGGAGTTTTGTGTGTTTGTGGGTGTGTGTATGTGGGGGAGGGGGGAGTTTTGTGTGTTTGTGGGTGTGTGTATGTGGGGGAGGGGGGAGTTTTGTGTGTTTGTGGGTGTGTGTATGTGGGGGAGAAGGGAGTTTTGTGTGTTTCTAGGTGTATGTATGTGGGGAGGGGGGGGGGAGTTTCAGTGTTTGTAGGTATGTGAAGACGGGGGGGGGGGAGTTTCAGTGTTTGTGGGTGTGTGTATGTGGGGGAGGGGGGAGTTTTGTGTGTTTGTGGGTGTGTGTATGTGGGGAGGTGGGGGGGGGAGTTTCAGTGTTTGTGGGTGTGTGTATGTGGGGAGGGGGGGGGAGTTTCAGTGTTTGTGTGTGTGTGTATGTGGGGAGGGAGGGGGAGTTTCAGTGTTTGTGGGTGTGTGTATGTGGGGAGGGGGGGAGTTTCAGTGTTTGTGGGTGTGTGTATGTGGGGAGGGGGGGGGAGTTTCAGTGTTTGTGGGTGTGTGTATGTGGGGAGGGGGGGGAGTTTGTGTTTGTGGGTGTGTATGTGGGGAGGGGGGGGAGTTTCAGTGTTTGTGGGTGTGTGTATGTCGGGAGGGGAGGGGAGTTTCAGTGTTTGTGGGTGTGTGTATGTGGGGAGGGGAGTTTCAGTGTTTGTAGGTGTGTGTATGTGGGGAGGGGGGAGTTTCAGTGTTTGTGGGTGTGTGTATGTGGGGAGGGGGGAGTTTCAGTGTTTGTGGGTGTGTGTATGTGGGGGAGGGGGGAGTTTTGTGTGTTTGTGGGTGTGTGTATGTGGGGGAGGGGGGAGTTTGTGTTTGTGGGTGTGTATGTGGGGAGGGGAGGGGGGAGTTTTGTGTGTTTGTGGGTGTGTGTATGTGGGGAGGGGGGGGAGTTTCAGTGTTTGTGGGTGTGTGTATGTGGGGAGGGGGGGGGAGTTTGTGTTTGTGGGTATGTGTATGTGGGGAGGGGGGGGGAGTTTGTGTTTGTGGGTGTGTGTATGTGGGGAGGGGAGGGGTGTTTCAGTGTTTGTGAGTGTGTGTATGTGGGAAGGGGAGTTTCAGTGTTTGTAGTTGTGTGTATGTGGGGAGGGGGGAGTTTCAGTGTTTGTGGGTGTGTGTATGTGGGGAGGGGGGGGGGAGTTTCAGTGTTTGTAGGTGTGCGTATGTGGGGGAGGGGGGAGGGGGGAGTTTTGTATGTTTGTAGGTGTGTGTATGTGGGGGAGGGGGGAGTTTTGTGTGTTTGTGGGTGTGTGTATGTGGGGGAGGGGGGAATTTTGTATGTTTGTGGGTGTGTGTATGTGGGGAGGGGGGAGTTTCAGTGTTTGTGGGTGTGTGTATGTGGGGAGGGGAGGGGGGAGTTTTGTGTGTTTGTGGGTGTGTGTATGTGGGGAGGGGGGAGTTTCAGTGTTTGTGGGTGTGTGTATGTGGGGAGGGGGGGGGGAGTTTGTGTTTGTGGGTGTGTGTATGTGGGGAGGGGGGGGAGTTTGTGTTTGTGGGTGTGTGTATGTGGGGAGGGGAGGGGAGTTTCAGTGTTTGTGGGTGTGTGTATGTGGGGAGGGGAGTTTCAGTGTTTGTAGGTGTGTGTATGTGGGGAGGGGGGAGTTTCAGTGTTTGTGGGTGTGTGTATGTGGGGAGGGGGGGGGGGGAGTTTCAGTGTTTGTGGGTGTGCGTATGTGGGGGAGGGGGAGGGGGGAGTTTTGTATGTTTGTAGGTGTGTGTATGTGGGGGAGGGGGGAGTTTTGTGTGTTTGTGGGTGTGTGTATGTGGGGGAGGGGGAATTTTGTATGTTTGTGTGCGTGTGGGGGAGGGGGGAGTTTTGTGTGTTTGTGGGTGTGTGTATGTGGGGGGGGGGGAGTTTTGTGTGTTTGTGGGTGTGTGTATGTGGGGGGGGGGGTTGTGTGTTTGTGGGTGTGTGTATGTGGGGGAGAGTGGAGTTTTGTGTGTTTGTGGGTGTGTGTATGTGGGGAGGGGGGAGTTTCAGTGTTTGTAGGTGTGTTTATGTGGGGAGGGGGGGGGGAGTTTCAGTGTTTGTGGGTGTGTGTATGTGGGGGAGGGGGGATTTTTGTGTGTTTGTGTATGTGGGGGAGAGGGGGGAGTTTCAGTGTTTGTGGGTGTGTGTATGTTCAAACAGCTGATGGATGTGGATCAGCTGACATTCATCTCAGAATACAGACAGTATATGATGACAATAGTGTGTGGAAGACAACAGTGAAGAACTGGACAATTTAATAATTAAACTGTGAATGACTCAGTCAACTTTGCTGGCCCTACCCTAGGTGCACATACTCAATGTATCAGACGTTCTAGGCTAACGGCAAAGTAGAGAAACAAGCACCGCAGTGATACACACAGGCATACGCTTGATTCGTACATGTGAGAGTTCATGTAGCGCCGACGCATCAAAGTTTGTGGACGTTTTCAGAGCCACTCTTGTCGACATTGTTCTATTCTGGCCTCCTCAATAATTCAAATGGTGGTGTTTGGTCATGGCCAACCGTAGAATGCGGCCTTATCCAGAGTTGGCCTTGGTTTGGTTGTCAAATTATTTATTCCTGCCTGCCAGGACATTTTCTTCTGCTCGTTTTTAGGGCGCTGAGCTCTTCCTGAGGAATGATCGCAAAACAATATAACAAAATGTTCTACACATTTATCTTTATTTAAAAATTATTTTATTTATTTATAATATTATTATATCGACCTGTGCTCCCCTTAACCCGAAATTTAATGTAACGTTACAGTTATCAGCTGTCAAATTCGCATGCCAGGAATCCAGGGAACTCTGTTTGGGGTGAATTAAGGCACAAGTAACGACTATTATTTTTCATCTCACTATATCTTAAGACCTCTTGGCAACTCTAAAAAGAAGGAAAGTCGCTTGGTACGGTCACATAACGAGATCAAACGGTCTAGCTAATACGATCCTCCACGGAAAGGTGCAAGGCGGAGGACGAAGAGGCCGTCCGAATAAGAGGTGGGAGGACAACATGAAAGAATGGACCAATCTCCTACCATAAGAGGCACAGGCAGCGGCGGCTGACAGAGATTGATGACGTGGGCATGTGAGGATGTTTCATGTGTGCCCCAACGACCTCACTGGTTACGGGATGACCTGATCTGATATATCTTACATTCGAGAAATGACTACAAATGCGAAGCTCTTGCGCTTCTGCTGGAGGTATAAGGACAAAAATAGGTGAGTTGAAGAATTATATTCAAACACTATTTTGAATATGTGTGTCATCAAACGATCCACGAGGACGGAATTGAAAGAGCAGCACAAAGAATTCATGCCAGGAAATGACGGCATAGACAACATTGGCAGACGTGGGCATACAAAGATCTTCAAACTCAGAGCGGGACATTGCAGAATGGGTCTTAGAGACAGTGCCACGTGCGATTGCAGAGCATCCAAGAAAACACCAGAACATATTTGTTGTTTTTTGTGTAAAGTGTTTGCCTCTCTGTATTCTACTAGCTGAGGCGCGCTCCTTTCCTCCCCGGGCCGCATCCTTTTAGGTGATACCAGGACATTTTAACCAGTGCATGGATGCGCGCGCGTTTGCGCGTGCATGCGTGTGTGTGTGTGTGTGTGTGTGTACCTATGCTAGTTCTGGTTCTCTCAGTGGTCAACCCAACCAAAGTATAATGGAAGGGTCTCACCCTGAGGGCGCGTGTGAAGGTTCTGTAATAGTGTGATTGTTGGACAGAATCAAATGAAACAGCGTGAGGTAAGAAAATGGACCTTTCAGGACTGTCCTATTTATACAGAAGAAGAGAGGCACTCTGGTCAGGGGGAGCGACCATGTTCAATAGCTGTAGAGGAAAGGCGAAGACCTGAAATGTACAGTCCCCATCGGACTAGAAGCATAGCATTAGTTGATCGACAAATAAAATAAAAAGAAGACGTAAAAGAAAGAATAGGAGAAGACGTACAAGATGAATTCGAAGAATCTGTGTTACCTCAGTAACGGAGTATCATTGCAGGCGTCTCGTTATTTGAATAGCTCACACGTTTCCAACCTCCCACCCCGTCAGTCTAGAGCACTAAGCACAAATATTGTTCAGCTGCACCAGAACGTATAATTACCAATGACCTACATTACGCCGCGGTAACGATGGAAGCGCAGTGGTTAGTGTGCACTGTCTTCTAGACCGAGTTATCGGGGTAACGACCCTGGGGTCGACCAAGCCTCAAAAATGTATCTTAATATATATAGATGATTTAGACAATGAAATCGGATCCATGATTGTAAATCCGCGGATGACACAAAATTATGCATTAGGGTCTCTTCTCTGGCTGAGGTGGGACTATTGAGATCGGATTTAGCTGCGATTGATAAATGGCATGAGAGCTGGCAGATGGAGTTTAATGTAGAAACATGTACAGTCATCCACATGGGAATATCCAATAAGTATTGTACTTACATGAAGGGAGAGAACAATATCTCACAATACCAAATGTGTCTGATAGCAGGTAGCCATATGTTGAGTAAACTCATTTCGCTATTTTGCCTTGGTGTACCGTTTTGGGCACAGGGCTTCCGTTATGTCATCTCTCCACATCATCCTCGGTCACCTGCGAGGGAGGTTAAAGTTGAATAACCACCATGACGTCACTCTACGTGTCCATCTGCTAACCGTCATGTGGACCACATGGCCGGCCTACTGTATTTTCGTAACATCTATGACGTCATAGAAAGAAGTTCGACGTCTGATCTCTTCGTTGCGGATTTGGTCTCGAATGGAAATCTTCAATGTTCTTCACTCCATCGCTCGCTGGACAACGCCTAGTTTATCTGCATCATCTTTCCGTAGGTTTCCACACCTCGCAGCCATATACCATGGCTGTAAATAACCAGTGTTAGAAGTGTGAGCCTTAGCGTTACTTACAGAGTGTACAACCAAAGAACAAAGTGTAGAGTAAAAGAACAGAGTGTACAATCAAAGAACAAAGTGTAGAGTAAAAGAACAGAGTGTACAATCAAAGAACAAAGTGTAGAGTAAAAAAACAGAGTGTACAATCAAAGAACAGAGTGTACAATCAAAGAACAGAGTGTACAATCAAAGAACAGTGTACAATCAAAGAACAGCGTGCTGTTGTGTCTGTGCTTTTTTTAAAAATTGTTTTGTATTGGGTTTGTTTTTGTGTGTTTGCTGGTTTGTTTGTTTTATTTTTGTTCTTTTGGAGGGGAGAGAGGGTATTAAAAAGACTTTTTACAAAGTTCTAAACCAGTATAAAGACGTTAAGTTAAGTTTCGAATCTATTACAGTTGAAGCTGAGCCAACCCGTTGTTATCCTTCGTGAGATCTCCCGATTTATTAAATTGGAGTTCGTGATCTCTTGTCCCAAGATCAATATTAGGACAAAACAAAAGGAAAGTGATCTAGGTGTTATAATAGATAATACAGGTACGGTGAGTAAGCAACTTCAGGTAGCGGTGAAAAGAGACAAATACAATACTGGGTATGATTAAGAGTAACATTACAAATAAAAGCAAGGACGATAGTCAAACTATATAAATCATTGGTGAGACCTAAATAGGGGACGGCGTGGACTAGTGGTAAGTGATACGGCTCACAACCTGAATGTGATGGGTTCGTTCCTCATCACAGCACCAGCCGTTACCACGGGGAAGCAAACCCTTAGAACATGCAGGAAAAAGCAGACCCTTACATAAAATTAATGTCGAAGTCAGATGCACTGGGCCGACAGGGCAAAAAACAAAACAAAACATAGTGCAACGCGCATCGCCTTGGGGAAAAGAGAAGTAAGGTGAATGCAAAAACAGTTGTGGAGATCTTATCATAGAGTGGATATGGAGATCTTATCATAGAGTGGATATAGAGATCTTATCATAGAGTGGATATAGAGATGCTAGAAAGAATGCAAAGAGCAGCTACACAAATGATCGTGGGATTCCAGGATTATAGTTATGAGAAAAGGCTCAGATAAACTGGTCTGCTGTGTCTAGAACAGAGAAGAATTCAAGGTGACTTAATACAAGTCTATAAATTAACCAATGGAAAGGATAAATTAGACTTCAACACGTTTCTCAAACTACAGCCGGCTACAAGAACAAGGTGGCGCAGCTTCAAATTGTCTAAAGAAAGGTCCAGAAATAATGTTTTAGTCAGGTAGTGATGAATGCTTCAAATACATTTCCCCATGATGTGGTAAAGGCAGGGTCAGTAAATGCATTCAAAAACAGATTGTATGATTATTGTTAGTATCGGTGAAGTGGAACAAACTGGATGTATACAGGCTCCGTAGAGCCTTCTAAACCAGTATACTGAAGTTGAGTTAGAATAGTCTGGGTATGTAAAGGCGGCAGGCGTGATGCTAACCACATAAAAACTAGTGGTAAACTACACACAATTCCCAATATGCTACACTGGCATGTTAACGGATCTCTAGGCTTCTCGGCGGGCATTCGATAGTAATGATTACATACTTGGCTGTAACAGAACACGGTAGCAGTAAATGTCAAGGTTTAAACGCAGCCAGCCTAGCAAGTTAACCCAATTATATACTACAATGGGGGTAGAGTGGTCCGCCGGGGTCTTTGTGTGTGACAAGGACAAGAATAGCACCACTGCCCCACAGAGAACATGTCGTAAGAGGCGACTAACTGTGTGACATGGCATAACACCAGCGAAGGTTAAGTGGTTTGTTTAGAGCAGCATAGATAGCGCCTAACAAGATGCGGGTCTACTTTGCTTTAGTGTTTGAATCTATTAAGATGGACTTGCACATCGGTTAACCATCCTCCGTAAACGCTTGTCCCTCCACTGCAGAGTATTAAGCTGCTCGAGCCTAGCTTGCCAAGCAGGAAATCTTTCACCCGGCTACATCCAGCTCATACCATAGCTGGGACCTGCATATGGGCATCTGTCCTTGTAGGAGTACAGGCAGACTAAGGACCTTCATATGGGCATCTGCCCTTGTAGAAGTACAGGTCGACTAAGGACCTACGTAGGGGCATCTGCCCTGGTAGAAGTACAGGTCCACTAATGACCTACGTAGGGGCATCTGCCCTTGTAGAAGTACAGGTCGACTAAGGACCTTCATAGGGGCATCTGCCCTTGTAGAAGTACAGGTCGACGAAGGACCTTCATAGGGGCATCTGCCCTTGTAGATGTACAGGTCGACGAAGGACCTTCATAGGGGCATCTGCCCTTGTAGAAGTACAGGTCGACGAAGGACCTTCATAGGGGCATCTGCCCTTGTAGAAGTACAGGTCGACGAAGGACCTTCATAGGGGCATCTGCCCTTGTAGAAGTGCAGGTCGACTAAAGACCTTCATAGGGGCATCTGCCCTTGTAGAAGTGCAGGTCGACTAAAGACCTTCATAGGGGCATCTGCCCTTGTAGAAGTACGGGTCGACGAAGGACCTTCAAAGGGGCATCTTCCCTTGTAGAAGTACAGGTCGACTAAGGACTAAGAGTGGGGGGCAGAGTCATCTGGGTTAGATGAAACATTCCGATCGAGATCTCACGTTCGTCGTGCTCCTGGAAATCGGCCGTGTCACAGCAGTCTGGCCAACGAGGTGGGGATCGACACTACAATCTCAATAGTGGCGAGCGTACTGAGAAGCCTCGGACGTAACCACAGACAGGAGGACTAGGTTCGCATTATCAGGTACGCCTCGGGGTGTAGTAAGAGTCAATGTAACACGCTACCAAAGACACGCCGTCAAGACGGGCTCATTTCTTAAGACGGGTAGTTTCGAATAACATTGATCGTCATTACGGACACGTTCCAGTCGACCCAGCTGCAGCGGAGCACTTGGCCTACTTTTATTGAAGGTAAAGTAATGAGGGAAAGGACACTGATCAATCTACCTCATAAACTGAGGTCTTGTTCGACGATGAGTCAATAAGTATGTCCCAAACTGATATAGGATAACTGAAAAATGCAGGTAGTTTCTAAAGGTGTCATGAGGTGGCAGCAACATCCAGCTTTGTGATTACTTTGTGTGGCAGACGTTATGTGTCGCACGCAGCTCAATTGCAAAATGGCGTCCGTTCTTACAGAGTGTACAATCAAAGAACAAAGTGTACAGCAAAAGAACAGAGTGTACAATAGAAAAACAGAGTATATAATCAAAGAACAGCTTGCGGTTGTGTGTTTTTTTTTATTGTTTCGTACTGGGTTTATATTTGTGTGTTTGCTGGTTTGTTTGTTTGTTTGTTTGTTTTTTTTGGTGGGGATAGAGGATATTAAAAAGACTTTTTACAAAGAATATTCATAACGAAATGGTTTCTCTTTACGGCGAGAAGTGTTTATCGTGTAAATCGAGGCAAAACTGAGCCGTTCAACTTTTGAGATTGCAAAACAAAAAAAAGAAGTAGCGGGGGGGGGGGGGGGGGGGGCGGGTTAGTTCGAACTGACAGGTGAGTAACGTGACTGACGCACAAGCCACACTTCAGAAGGTACAGAAGGGATCGTTGAAGTTTGAGTGTATAGCAAATGTGGAGGCATCAAAATAATGATAGGCAGTGCAGAAACTGCAATAGAGTCTTCACATGGTTTAGCCTACAACATATTGCATGAGCCCACCTGGGCGGGAGACGTGTCATGAATGACGTACAGGTTGAACGTGAAGTGCAAATATGGCTGAGACAGCGGATTAAAGGCTTCTGCGCTGCAGGTTATTTGGTGCACTGGAAAAGTGTTGGAGTAAGTGTATCAATGTTAGTGGACATTATGTTGAGTATTTTTTTTTTTTTTTGGCGTTCGCCTTATTTCTCTATTCCCCAAGGCGGTGTGCGTTGCACTGTGATTTTTATTTTGCGCCTGTAGGCCCAGTGCATCCGACTTCAGCATGCATTTTTATGTAGGGGTCTGCTTCCTTCTGCATTTTCTAAGGGTTTGCTTCCCCGGGGTAACGGCCGGCGCTGTGATGGGGATCGAACCCAGCACCTTCGGGTTGTGAGGCGTGCCACTTAACTACTAGGCCACACCGTCCCCACTGTTGAGGAGTATGAGACAGTTTAAGTACAACACGGTGATTGATTTGAACCTGCAACCTCCTGCACCCGAGGCGAACACCTTATCTCAAGACCACCACTGGGTCTCTCACTCACTGTCTCTCTCTCTCACACATGCACATGCACACACACACACACACACGCGCGCACACACACACACACGCGTGCACACACACATGCACAAACATACACACACTCTCTCTCTCACACACACATAAGCATTTCTGACGGGCTTTACGGAGGATTCTGATGTTCACCAGCGACGTCAACACATATTGAGGCATTCAGCGTAAGAGTGGAGACTTCAGAATGCAGGATGTGGAAGCACGTCGTTAGAGCACTCGTGTCCCAGCTTCTGCTTGAGATTGCATATTCGTCACGCACTATCCTATTCTAACGTCACATATCCAGGAACGCACAGAACCGAAGAGTGCAGAACACAGCGCGTTCACTAGGAAATTGCCAGACGAAATGAGATGCGCAATTATCACGATCCTATAGCTCACCGTTGGAGGGCTTTAAATTGTTCAATAACTCGGTAACGGAAAACTCCAAAGAGTTTAAAATAGTAACGTTGCTATAGGAACCACAGACAGAATGATCTATGAAAGTGTCGAGCCGCCTAAGCTTGCAGCTGCTAACAAGACGGACACACAAATACATTTATTTTGAGTCTTATAATATGGATACATATATATTTGGACACATTATAATTATGCTTGTGAGACATGGACAGTTACATCTGACCTTCAGCGAAGGATACAGGCCTTGGAGATGAGATGTTTCGGAAGACTTTTAAACTTCACGTACAAAGATCGAGTTACAAATGAGGAAATACGAGATATAATTACAACAGCAATTGGGCCTTTTCCAGACCTCTTGGCAACTGTCAAAAGAAGGAAACTCGCTTGGTACGGTCACATATCGATATCAAATGGTCTTGCAAATACGATCCTCCACGAAAAGGTGCAAGGCAGACGACGAAGAGGCCGTCCCAAAAAGAGTTGGGAGGACAACATAAAAGAAAAGCCAATCTCCGACCAGAAGAGGCACAGACAGCGGTCGTTGACAGAGAAGGGTGACGTGGAGTTGTGAGGATGTCTTCATGTGTGCCCCAACGATCTCACCGGTTACGGGATGACCTGACCTGAATTAAGCCCACCATTCAAGGGAGTACCGTCAGAGATCTGTGAATAGTGTTCTACAAGAGTAACGTGTAGACAAAGAGCGTGCATTGTACATTATAACTATTAATGTCTCAGACGTCAACGTACTGTACCTCTGAGAAGTTCAATGACGCTAACGAGGCAGAAGACAAAAATTAGAGAAAAATACACATCTCTGCAGCCACGCTTTCCTCCCACAGACAATGAATAACCTTAGATATGCGGATATTGTTTTTGAAGTGTGTGTTTGGCCTAGGAGTGAGACTCGCTCGGTTTTCACAATCCTAACGTTCCGGGTTCGATTCCCACTTGTGTCACTGGGTTTTTTTCTCGGGCTGATGCTCCTCCACACTTGCCAAGAAACTTGTAACAGTTAAATAGGTGGCGGTTGTCAGAAGCTACGTTCTGTAAAAGGACATGCGACTTACTTTTATGCGGATATTACAGTTTTTGTGGCAAAAAGTGAGCAAGAATTACACGAGCTTGTGACAATATTATACAAAATTAGCCAAGAGTTTGCATTAGACATAAACATAAAGAAGAAAAAGACTATGATACTTGGGAAAATATACAAGAAACCAGGTATGCAGATAACAAATTAAAGATCAACTACTGGAACAGGTACAGCGTTTCTCCTATCTAGGTCAAATAATGACGGAAGATGGCAGCTGTGAAAAAGAAATCATAAAAAGAATAGGTATGGCCGAGATGGTATTCAGCAACATACGACACATACTGGCATCCAAACAGATAAACCATAATTTGAAAAATGAGAAGTGTTAGATATACTCGTCACTACTTTGTGGCGCAGAAACATGGACACTGAATAACAAGTTGGAAAATAGTATTGAAGCATTCGAAATGTGCGTGTATAGAAGATTGGGTCGAATTTCTTGGAAAGAGAAAAAAGCAAATGTGGAGGTATTGGAAAAGTTGGGGATGAAAAGATAATTAATGACCAAAATCGGGTTAGACAGTTTCGTTATTTTGGTCATATAACAAGACACATTCTTGTTGAAAACCATACTTGAGGGTAGGGTTTACAGACAGTCGTTCAATAGGCAGACAACGTTTCAAGGGAGGTGGATAACATCTTGAGATGGACTGGTAGAAGCCTCTCAGATCGCATCATTACGGTAAGAGATGGAGATGGAGATCCACTGCAACCAACCATCGATTCGAAGATGACACTTGAACTGAATATAAAATCTCTCCACCTACATTTCGTTCCATCGATCCATCCTAACAATGACCATTTGCTTAAAAGGGAATTATTCGAAACTATTTCTACTCGCTTCTCCACATTTATCGTTTGAATTTAAATCTGCTAATATTTCCCACGAGAAGACACATCAAATAAAGGACTGAAAACCCTCCCGCTTCGTTCTCGTCTTTGAATTCATCATTGCCCTCTGTATCACATCAAACAGAAACCGCCAGGAGTTCAGGAGTAGGAATTCAAGTAAATTGAGAACCATGTTTTTAAGCTAAAAATAAACATACATACATATGCGTGAACGTTAACGCATTTCGTCCGCTTCTCGCTCTAATACGGTGCTTCCCAAGGTGGTGCCTGTCCGCGAGGCCTTAGCAGTTGTTAAGGGGGAGATGTGGTCGAGAGGTAAGACACTCGCTTCTCAAAGAGATGAATGGGAATGGTGGACGATCGAGCCCGGCAAGTTTCAAGCGATCCCTGGTCTCAAGGGATGTAAGCTAAGAGCGTCTTCATCCCGAGTTACCTCCAGTTGTCTCGACTGATCGCTCTTAGTAGAACCCCCAATGTTGGTCATACAGTGGATCCAATTCCACAGCAATATTGAAGGCAATGAAGCTGCAGATAAACTAGCATCCCCACAAGCAGACCTGAGCATCACATATAGTGAGGTGAAGACGATAATTAAAGCCAACTTCAGGGGAAAATGGGATGATCAACACTCCGCCTTCCGAAAAGAAGACAGCTACTTTAACTTAACTAGAGAACAGCAAGTTATCATCTTCAGACTGAGAACTGGGCATAACAGACTCAAGGGTCATCTTTACAACAAAATAAGCATTGGGACAGATGGCAGGGGCCCATGTGGGGAGCATACCATGACCGTGGAACACATCTTACAAAGCTGCACGCTCACGCAGGTAAAGAGAGAACAATACTGGCCTCGCGAGACAGATATGAGACAAAAGCTGTATGGAGATAGAACAGCCTTACAAACAACGGTGTTCTTTGTAAGAGAAATCGGGACCTTGATTTGGAGACGAACGAAGAAGAAGAAAAAGCAGATATTGGTGAAATGTATATAGCTTCCTCCTCAGTATAGTCCAAATAAAGTGCAGGTTACGTCAAGAACAGAGTATGATAATGGCGTCATCATCTCTTGTGATGGTACAGTCGCTGGTCCGTAAAGAGCGCTAAGACACTGGACAAAACATGTTGACTTTTTTTTTTATTGCTGGGATTTGCAGGAACGAAAGAGGTGGCATTCTGGTCTCAGAAGTACGCGGCGTGGAGACATTGGCAGTGGAATGCTGTGAAATTAACCACTGACGAACTCTTGGATGAAGAATGAAGAGACTGCAATCGAGATACCGATGGTGGCCAGATTGCAAAGTTTTGATATGCAGTTGGTTTCAGAGCATGATTTGGTGTAAGTATCACTCTCAACAGTGATTTGTTGTGTTTTGCACCGTGGAATTGTTTTATTTCCCTGCGTGGAGGTTGGGTTGATTATAAGACCGTGGCACAATTTTAGTTCCGTTATTTAGTCCGTTGTGGAGCCGCGTAGCGCAGTGGTTAGCGCGCTAGCTTCGCATCTGATTGGTCCTGGGTTCATTCCCCAGTTGAGGCGGTAATATTTTTTCAGACCGCAATGGTTCCCGGGTCGACCCAGCCTTAAATGGGTACCGGTTCAGTCCGGGAAGTAAAAGCGGCGAGGGAGAGGAGATGGCTACCGCCCTCATATAGCCGAGCCTTTGAAATGTGAGATAGCTACCACCTCACACCCCTACGGCAGTAATGCTATGGGTTACTTTACTTTACTTTACTTATTTAGTCTGCGATGGAATGTGACGTTTCAAGGGGTTTTCCCGTTGAGTTAGGCGGCCTATCTAAAGTAGGCCATGAGATTATATAATACGAAGATTAAATAACGAGTACTATATTACCAGGATTATATAATAAGGACCATTGTGGGAGGATTACAGAGTACAAGGTTTACATAGCGAGGATTTTCGTAGAAGTATTATCTTAACAATTTGTATAGTCCGTTTTTAGTTCATTCAAGGTTGTTGTTATTGTTTGAAGCTGCTCCTGGTGGGTTAACTCATTACGTTTTGTTGGTGGTGGGTTACAGTGGCTGTTCTTACATAGCGAAGCGACTTAAGTGGACGGGTATCTATCTGGGTGTAGTGTAATGCGGGTTACAGAGGTTATAGCAGCGTGAAACTCGTCTTCCGGAGTATTAGAACAAGTACAATCCCGTCTTGAGATGCACACGTGTTGAGGGCCACTGGATAAAACCAGCGCCGCAATGGGACACGGGCTGCGCGTTTGAAATCTCGGTTATACAGCAAGTGTCGATCCTACTGGAAATAGACGGCATTGTACGGTACGCCCGGTCTATGTCCGCTTCGCCAATAATGGGTGTTGTATAAAGAGATGACCACATTCGTATCGTGTTTAGTCTAAGGGCGGTTCTCAGGGGATCGACACAAGGGTATAATATAAACGGGTTGTTTAATTTAGATATGAATAGCTCAAGACTCGATAAACACAGAAAGCATGTTCACATTCATACAACAAAATTAGTATGTTCATATACATACATCCAACAGAATTAGATGTTCACATACATACATCCAACAGAATTAGATGTTCACATACATACATCTAACATAATTGGATGTTCACATACATACATCCAACAGAATTAGATGTTCACACACACACACATCCAACAGAATTAGATGTTCACACACGTACCTACACCACATGAAAAACTTTATGCTCGGTCTATCTATCTGTCTGTCTGTCTGTCTGCCTGTCTATCTATCTATTTATCTATCTATCTATCTATCTAATCTAATCTTTCTATCTATCTATCTATCTATCTATCTATCTATCTATCTATCTATCTATATATATATCTGTCTGTCAGTCAATCAGTAGGTATGTCAGTCAGTCAGTCTGTATGTCAGTCAGTCTGTATGTCAGTCAGTCTGTATGTCAGTCAGTCAGTCAGTATGTATGTCAGTCAGTCAGCCCGTCCGCCAGCCAGCCAGCCTGTCAGTCAGTCTGTCTATTTGTCAGTCAGTCAGTCAGTCTGTTTGTCAGTCAGTCAGTCTGTCTGTTTGTCAGTCAGTCAGTCAGTCCGTCTGTCTGTTTGTCAGTCAGTCAGTCAGTCTCTGTTTGTCAGTCAGTCAGTCTGTCTGTTTGTCTATCGGCACATAGTGGATGATGTGGTCAGGATCCCACCGGCCGCCTTTACTTCCCAGATTTATTCTGGTACCAAATTTATGTGGCTGGGTCGACCACAATAGCCGGTTTGCGACCGGACAAAAATAAATACTGCCCTAACTGGAGATTGCACATTCCTCCAACAAAAGTCTATGTTCACACACATGCCACCAACAATATTCTGTTGTTGTTAGGGATCCAGTAGCATCTGGTCTCTCGCCCATCTGCCCAATGCCATGCTAGACTGATTCCAAGTACAGATTCTAGGTACTGATTCCAGATACTGATTCCAAGTACTGATTCCAAGTACTGATTCCAAGTACTGATTCCAAGTACTGATTCCAAGTACTGATTCCAAGTACTGATTCCAAGCATATACTGATCTCCAATTTGGTTCCCGCAGTGGGTCTATTCTACTCAGATGTTTGCTGAGAAGAGCATTGCTTCCCCTCAGTTCATAGACGAAGATGCAGCTGCTCTGCATCCAGCGGCTCATAGCTGACTGTTTATATAAAGTAAAAGTAAAGTAAAGTAACCCATAGCATTACTGCCGTAGGGGTGTGATGTGTTAGCGACCTCACATTTCAAAGGCTCGGCTATATGAGGGCGGTAGCCATCTCCTCTCCCTCGCCGATTTTACTTCCCGAACTGAACCGGTATCCGTATTAAGGCTGGGTAGACCAGGGAGCCGTTGCGTTCTGAAAAAAACATTTCCGCCTCGTTGAACCCAGGACCACTCAGATGCGAAGCCAGCGCGCTAACCACTGCGCTATGCGGCTCCCTGCTTATATAAGGATCCGTAAATCAGAGTTGACCAATACTCTAATCCGCCTTCAGGCGGCGGTCCTGGAAACAGGCTGCACTAAGGCAGTCTAAGAGAGTAGTGATCGCATTGGGAATGTAAACTTAGTACTACAAAAAAATTCCATGAAATTGGATGTGTCGGGCGAGAAGCGCCTTTATTGTACTATCGATGTCAAATACGACTCATCGTCTGTCCTTTTACAGGATGAAAGAATGAACGAAGGAAGGAGGAAGTAGAAGAAAGGGGAAGAAGAAGAAGAAGAAGAAGAGGAGGAGGAAGAACAAGAAGAACAAGAACAAGATGAACAAGAAAACGAAAGAGAAGAAGAAGAAGAAGGAGAAAGAGACGAAGGCGAAGCAGGAGAAGAAAAAAGGAGACGAAGAAGAAGAACAAGATGAACAAGAAAGCGAAAGAGAAGTAGAAGAAGAAGAAGAAGAAAAAGAAGAAGACAGCAACAACAAAAAAGAAGAAGAAGAGGGAGTAGAAAAACAAGAAAACGACAGAGAAGTAGAAGAAGAAGAAGAAGAAGAAGAAGACGAAGAAGAAGAAGAAGAAGAAGAAGAAGAAGAAAAAGAAGAAGAAGACCACGAATACGAAGAAGAAGAAGAAGAACAGCTACAACAACAAGAAGAACTAACAGAACGCGAAGAAGAAGTCCGAACATTTGGCTGATGTTTAGGATGTAAGCCGTGTCCCAAACCACCTCACTATGCAGCCTCACAAATCCCTATATATGCATTGGAATAATAGAAAAGATAACTCCTTTTCTCGGGTCTCAAAAGATGGTCTCCCTTTGACACTGTTAAGTTTCTTACGGACATCACATTCACAACTCGCTGTAATACCCTTACAGATCCCTCATTCACAACTCGCTGTGAAGTAGGTCCATCTCTAGCACTAATCAATACCCATTTCACTGATGTGTTAAAAGAAATCGATGGACAACATTGATCGCAATTTAATTGTAGAACAGTCATGAGAAAAGGGATAGCATGTTTTTTTAAGGACAAAAAAAGAAACGATTATTGAATGATAGTCTGTGTGCGTGCGATGGGGGATTGCGCAAATGGCAGGTTGTGAATGAAAGATAGGAAGATGTAAGCCGGATGGACAGAAAGATCTAAAAGTTAGTTAGTTAGTTAGTTAGTTAGTTAGTTAGTTAGTTAGTTAGTTAGTTAAATTCATTGGCTCTTTCCATCTGGTCAGACGATAGTAATTGTGCTTTGAAAAAAAAGGGAAGTAGCTACAGTACATGACGATAACGAATGTGACTCGTAAGACCAATCCGGGCAGAGAAGCGTCTTCCACGTTGTGTGCAAGGAAAGTCAGGACCATTTGCGGCATTGCATGACGTGGCGTGTCTACTCAAACGCTGAGTCCTTAGACTATCCGCAATTAGTATTTCGTTTGTCTGTATTCCATGCTTAATCCGGCTCATCAAGGTAACACGATCCATCGAGTCCCGATTCAATGGTTCCATATCGATGCCTGCGTCATTCATATCCCACTTGCATACACTCTTGAGTTAGTTAGTTAATTAGTTAGTTAGTTAGCTAGTTATTGGTCCACGTGTAACCTGCTAAGCGTCCACAGGAGCCTGTGGCACATGCGACTTCCATAAAGACTATCCATGCCTTTATGCCTTGGGCAAAATTTCGCGCAGTGTCCCTTTTCATAGATGAGCACCACAGCTCATCCTCCGTCGTGAGTCTCCAACTAGTTCTTGGTCTGCATCCTCCATCGTGAGTCTCCAACTAGTTCTTGGTCTACATCCTCCATCGTGAGTCTCCAACTAGTTCTTGGTCTACATCCTCCATCGTGAGTCTCCAACTAGTTCTTGGTCTACATCCTCCATCGTGAGTCTCCAACTAGTTCTTGGTCTACATCCTCCATCGTGAGTCTCCAACTAGTTCTTGGTCTACATCCTCAACCGTGAGTCTACAACTAGTTCTTGGTCTACATCCTTCACCGTGAGTCTACAACTAGTTCTTGGTTTATATCCTCCATCATGAGTCTCCAACTAGTTCTTGGTCTATATCCTCCACCGTGAGTCTCCAACTAGTTCTTGGTCTATATCCTCCATCGTGAGTCTCCAACTAGTTCTTGGTCTACATCCTCCATCATGAGTCTCCAACTAGTTCTTGGTCTACATCCTCCATCGTGAGTCTCTAACTAGTTCTTGGTCTACATCCTCCGTCGTCAGTCTCCAACTAGTTCTTGGTCTACATCCTCCATCGTGAGTCTCCAACTAGTTCTTGGTCTACATCCTCCATCGTGAGTCTCCAACTAGTTCTTGGTCTACATCCTCCATCGTGAGTCTCCAACTAGTTCTTGGTCTACATCCTCCATCGTGAGTCTCCAACTAGTTCTTGGTCTACATCCTCCATCGTGAGTCTCCAACTAGTTCTTGGTCTACATCCTCCATCGTGAGTCTCCAACTAGTTCTTGGTCTACATCCTCAACCGTGAGTCTACAACTAGTTCTTGGTCTACATCCTCGATCGTGAGTCTACAACTAGTTCTTGGTTTATATCCTCCATCATGAGTCTCCAACTAGTTCTTGGTCTATATCCTCCACCGTGAGTCTCCAACTAGTTCTTGGTCTATATCCTCCATCGTGAGTCTCCAACTAGTTCTTGGTCTACATCCTCCATCATGAGTCTCCAACTAGTTCTTGGTCTACATCCTCCATCGTGAGTCTCTAACTAGTTCTTGGTCTACATCCTCCGTCGTCAGTCTCCAACTAGTTCTTGGTCTACATCCTCCATCGTGAGTCTCCAACTAGTTCTTGGTCTACATCCTCCATCGTGAGTCTCCAACTAGTTCTTGGTCTACATCCTCCATCGTGAGTCTCCAACTAGTTCTTGGTCTACATCCTCCATCGTGAGTCTCCAACTAGTTCTTGGTCTACATCCTCCATCGTGAGTCTCCAACTAGTTCTTGGTCTACATCCTCCATCGTAAGTCTCCAACTAGTTCTTGGTCTACATCCTCCATCGTGAGTCTCCAACTAGTTCTTGGTCTACATCCTCGATCGTGAGTCTCCAACTAGTTCTTGGTCTACATCCTCCACCGTGAGTCTACAACTAGTTCTTGGTCTACATCCTTCACCGTGAGTCTACAACTAGTTGTTGGTTTATATCCTCCACCATGAGTCTCCAACTAGTTCTTGGTCTATATCCTCCACCGTGAGTCTCCAACTAGTCCTTGGTCTATATCCTCCATCGTGAGTCTCCAACTAGTTCTTGGTCTACATCCCCCACCATGAGTCTCCAACTAGTTCTTGGTCTACATCCTCCATCGTGAGTCTCCAACTAGTTCTTGGTCTACATCCTCCGTTGTCAGTCTCCAACTAGTTCTTGGTCTACATCCTCCATCGTGAGTCTCCAACTAGTTCTTGGTCTACATCCTCCATCGTGAGTCTCCAACTAGTTCTTGGTCTACATCCTCCATCGTGAGTCTCCAACTAGTTCTTGGTCTACATCCTCCACCGTGAGTCTACAACTAGTTCTTGGTCTACATCCTCCGTCGTCAGTCTCCAACTAGTTCTTGGTCAACATCCTCCATCGTGAGTCTCCAACTAGTTCTTGGTCTACATCCTCCATCATGAGTCTCCAACTAGTTCTTGGTCTACATCCTACATCGTGAGTCTCCAACTAGTTCTTGGTCTACATCCTCCGTCGTCAGTCTCCAACTAGTTCTTGGTCTACATCCTCCATCGTGAGTCTCTAACTAGTTCTTGGTCTACCTTTCTTTCTCTTACCCTCCGGTGTCCACGTAAATGCTGTTTCTGCGGGCATGTCCGGACTCATTCTCATGACATGCCCCAGCCATGTCCATCTTCTCTCTCATCCTGAATTACCTCATGTCGTCTTCACTTATGTCTTGCTACTGCCCCAAGGTAGCTCGGGACCAGAGAGTGAGGTTGATGGCGAGCGCAGCTTCTTCCTTACTATAATTCAAAAACAGCGCGTTACATCCCCAAAACAAAACCGTCTGATGGTGTGGCCATCCTTGCTTGCGGTGGGCAACTAACTGCCCGCATGCGTGAACTTCTATTTTTCCTATTATAACTAACTTCCCTATAACTTAATGATCTGAAACTGTGCATACAGTCTCTACTAGTTCGACCTGTTAATCTATAAAATGGTGATGGATCCTGACCAGGTCATCCAAAAGTTTTTCCAAAATATTTACAAATGTTAAACTCCACTCACTCATAATCTCGTGACCCATCGTTGCGCTTTGTTTTAAGAAAGTTTGGAACGACGTTCAGCTCAGACAAAAATTAAGACAGAAAATAATTGCACAAACAAACTCGAAAGAGATTGGCATACATAGATTTCAGACTCTGAACGGGACATTGTAGACTCAATACCCACCTCCACAGAAGGGGCCTCAGAGACACCTACCTCTACGTACGATTGCGGAGCCTACAAGCAAACATCAGGACATATCCTGAAGGACTGTCCCACTTGGCAGACCAAATAGAGACAGTCTGACCCAGGGAAGCAACCATGCTCGAAAAGCTGCTGTGGATCAGTGAATACATGAAACGCATTCTCCTTCGTAAATCTCACCGGGCTAGAAGCACAGCATCAGTTGATCGAAGAAGGAGGAGGCGGTTTGTGTTAAGTTTGTGTGTAAAGACCTCGAAGTAAAAAAAAATGTTTTTTTTAAAAACTCACGTCTAATAATAGCTGTCCATCGTTGTCGATGAGGACCGCCGACATCATCCTTGTCACAGATTTCCCTGTTGGGTGTGGGTGCGCATGTGGCTGAACAAGCCAATGCGAGCACGAAAACATCTGCTACATATCGGGCAAACGAGGTTTGTAGAAGGGGATGGTGTTCCCGCTGCTCGGGATTTCCGCGTCTCTCGTCTGTTCTGGGCTTTCACAACACGGTCATCTTCACCTACAGCTACACCCGATTTGACTGCGCTTCTCCAGTCAGATCTGTTTTGCGCAAGACATTCCCAGGTGTCGATGTCTATCTGGCAACTTTTTAGTGAGTCCTTCAGACCGTCTTTATAACGTTTCTTTGGGCGCCCTCTCTCGCGCCATCCCTCTCTCAGCTCGCCGTAGAGAAGCTTCTTTGGGAGCCGCTCGTCTGACATACGGACGAGGTTTCCGGCCCATCCTAGTCGTGCTTTTTCTAGCAGTGCATGGATGCTGGGCTTGTTAGCCCTCGAGAGAACCTCGATGTCAGTGACACGATCTTGCCATCGGATGTGGAATATTCGCCTCAGGCAACCTGTGTGGAAGTGGTTTAACCTCCTTGCATGTCCAGAGTATACAGTCCAGCTTTCGCAAGCGTATAGTAGGGTTGGAATGATGGTTGCACGGTAGACTTTGAGTTTGGTCTTGACGCTGATGCCACGACGTGCCCAGACCATCGAGCGCATTCTACCAAAGGCTGTGCTGGCCTTTGATATTCTGCTTGCCACCTCATCGTCTAGGCTGACAGATCTCGACAGCATGCTGCCCAGATATGTGAATTTGTCTACGGCATTCAACGTCTGCCCGCTGACTGTAGTCTCTGGTTTTGTGTACGGCATGCCTGGTGCTGGTTGGTACATGACCTCTGTTTTTTTGGCATTTATGGTCAGGCCAAAATTTTTGCATGCGGCAGAGAACTGGTCCATTCCAACCTGCATGTTCAGTTCTGAGTTGCTCATTAGAGCGCAGTCGTCAGCAAATACAAGTTCCCTGATTATGTCGCCAGCCACTTTGGTTTTGGCCTTCATTCTTCTGAAATTGAGTAACTTGCCATCTGTGCGGTACTTTATGGGTATTCCAAGCTCCAATGATCTGAAGGCGTCTGTCATCGTGGCCGCGAACATCATGCTGAACAAAGTCGGGGCGAGTACACATCCTTATTTTACTCCGTTTGATACTAGAAACGTTTTAGAGATTGCACCGCTGTCCAGTACACGAGCACACATGCCTTCGTGTAGCTGTTTCACCATTGTTATGAACTTGTTGGGGCAGCCAAACTTAGACATTATCATCCACAGCCCTCCTCACGTAAAGCATAAATAAAAGCTTGTACCGAAAAAAACTTTTTATTTTTTTTAATTATACTTGTTTTAATTGCCTTATGGCTCAGTGCATCCAACTTCATGACACATTTTAAAAATTAGTTTACTTCTCAAAGGGATACTACCTTGCTGAATTCGAACGGGGTCAAAGGTGCAGCAATCAATGAGGTGAAAACAGTGAGGGACTCGACAGTTGCCTGCTTGCATCACGGTCAGAGAAACATAGCTATAAAAAAACCATATTCTGTCTCCATCTTCGGCCCTGGAAATAAAACTACACCCGTGCAGCCTGGCTCAGAGAATAGGGATCAAAGAGGGAACACCAACCTGCTTCCAAAACCAGCCTCACTAAAAAGCTTGAAAAACGTGATAGTCTTTGTGAAACTGGTGGTTGGATCAAGATGCCATGCTGAAGTCGGATGTGTCGGACCAATAAGTGCAAATATCGCAGTCAAGCTGTAAACTACGACATAACGCATTCCTTTCTCAGGATAACACCCTGCTACTTGTAAAGCACTTTTCAGGACTTGGTAGCGAGAGTTTGAGAACAAAAGAAGAAGAAGAAGAAGAAGAAGAAGAAGAAGAAGAAAATACTGACGGTTGAATAGCAATTTGGGACTAGAAGTCTCGATCAAATCAAGGATCAAGAGTGTGCGCAACCAGCGAGCAACATGAATGATCAGCTGGAAACCTGCGAAAAAATACTTACAGTCCAGGAGTCTGTGTGGATAGCATAAACTGTTGCTCTGCTGAACATGAGATCAAATTACAAGTAAAAGGGCAAGGTAATCGCATTGAATACATGCAGTCGGGAATGAAGTGTTAGAGACTTCATCGCACTATTCCACATCTTGTTTGTGAGGTGAGGGGGGGGGGGGGGAGAGGACAGTTCCTTGCCTCGCTGTTTTCATTTCTCAAACAGTAATCCAGGTACCTATTTACAGCTGTGTCGACTGGAGCTTGCCGATAAAGGTAGACGAATCCAGCACCTTTGTCACCAAAAGCGAGAGCCCTACTTACAGTCTAAAATGAGTACCTTGATCAACTGTCCAGCCCCAACTGCAGTTTGGAGGCTGAAGCAAGCAAATCATTTATTTATTCATGTTTGCCAAGACTCTGGTAAGACATGGCTGGTCGATAAGTTGGCTGTCTACTCCTTTGTTGCATGGAACTATTCCTCTCTCCAACACAAAGATATAAATCGTTAGCTAAAAAATCAAGTCAGTCCTAATGTGTGCTTTGAAACTTGGAGAAACACATCCAAAAAGATACAGACTTTCATAAAAGGGTGCATGTGCAGGATTGAGAGATTGAAATGGTATGATAAAATCAGTTATATGGAATGGTTGGAAAGAAACAGGCCGATATATTTTGTACGATGGGCGTTCATATCAAATCTTGACTTTTTGTTCTAGTTCTACGTGGATAGGTTATAGCGTGCTGGAATTACTATCATTAGTTAGGGGCACTTGTGTCCTATTACTGATAAGTGGCCCACTTGCCATGAGCCAGTCACTTGATAGATATATAAAAATGACGGACAACACTGTTAGTTCTTGCATGGTACAGCGTGTTGTGATGAAGTTTCTTGTGACAGAAGGCGTGAAACCTGCGGAAATTTACAGAAGACATCAATCACAATACGGTGATGTTCCCCTAAGCCGCAGTAAGGCATTTGAATGATGTAAACGATTTAGAGAAGGCTGTACATCCGTGAGTGATGATACCAGCCGTGGTGGCTCTCAACCCACCAGTCATTCCTGTGAATTTCCAGATTGTGGAACGTGTTATCCTGGAAAATCGACGCGAGTCTGCACACGAAGCAGGCCTTTTTCTGAGCACGGTGAACAAAATTATTCATGAACATTTGCATTTTCCGAAGGTTAGTGCACGTTGCGTGCCAAGACAGGCTTTCCACTTTGGGGCAGAAATTCAAACAAAACTAACAGATAATACAACAAGAAATGCTGATCCAGTCAGACTATGAGAGCATCACAGAGAACGACTGACCCAGAAGAATGGATACATGTCTATACTGATGGATCTGCTTTTAAGGCCACCATTAAAACGGGATATGGAGTCTACATAGAGTATCTAGACAGAACATCTGATGCGCTGTTTGGTGCCTGTGGGGAAATATGTTCAAATTATGATGCAGAAATAAAAACATTGGAAGTAGGTCTGTACCACTTGAGGGTTGTATTTGATGCTTTCCCATCAAAAGCCCAAAGCATTGTAATCTATACAGACTCATTATCATTATTATTGAAGGGCACTTCAAGCTCCGGAAGACGGTGGTCACTGCAGGCCCTAACTTACCCAACTATCCCTAGATGCGAATCAACTTCTCACATCCCATGAAGTTAGAATAGTTATACAATGGATCCCTGGTCACTCAAATACAACTGGCCGTAACAAGGCAGACAGACTAGTTAAGAAAGGAGCAAGTTAAGAACAACAATACACACCAACAACCCTACAGACAGTCAAACAACTACTGAAGACTGAATAAAGAGGCCTGGCTGAATAGATGGGCAATGGGAAATAATGGGAGAGAAATCTACAAACATATAGCCATCCCAAATCCCAAAGACAACATCAACCTCCTGAAAAGAAGAGACCAAAGCACCATTTTCCGACTTCGCACTCAATCCATAGAACTTAGCAGTCACTTGAACAGAATCCAACCAGAACATACTCCAGAGTGATGGCTGTGCACACATCCCTATGAAACTGTTCAACATCATCTTTTTGAATGTCCGGCCCATGCAGGTATTAGGAAAGAGCCTCTTCCTCTGAGGCCAGAGAAATGGAACACTTTGTACAGAACTAAACAACAGCTTACAAACACTTGCAGATACCACTATATTGCATTGGGTCAAAGGGCAGGAGCCCATAAGCCGATGGATCAATAACGAACCAACCAACCGACCGGCAGAGAAGAGTTCAAGCCTGCTCGACCTCATACAGCTCACCGCACTATTTGCCATCTGCAGTAAATCGGCTGGGAAGTATTGCTACATCCACCTTACAGCCCAGATATCGGACTAAGCGATTTCCACCGTTTTAGACTGCTAACAAATTTCTTAGAGATCAGCATTTCGGCACTGATGACGAAGTGAAACAGGCTGTCCTGGATTGGTTCAGATATACTGACAAATCTTTCTTCGCTGAAGCTTTACAAGCTATACTTAAACGCTGGGACATGTGCATAAACGTTGCAGGAGATTACATTTTTTTTTAAATGCCATTTTGACTCCTTGTAACACATAATTATTTTTCATTTAAAAAAAAAGTTTTGTCTTGAACGTCCCTAGTAGCTCACATACAAGTCCATACAGTTTTTCTTCAATTGTTGTTTCTATGGGTCTGTGGTTTTTTTGTTTTTGTTTTTATCTGTACATCATATTCGAGGCAGTTCTGTAGGATGTGCTCTGCAGTCTGGTGTGCCTGTCCGCAGGTGCACATAACGGAGTTGCCATTCTTCAATTGTGTTTACATGTAGCTGCGGGAGTCGGTGCCTGGTCTGAGGTGCAACACACCAGTGTTCTCGTGTCTGTTTATCTTATGATACTGGTCCTATGTTTATTCGAGTGGCTCTCTGATTCATTTGATCATCCTTTCTTGAACTTAACTTAACGTCTTTATACTGGTTTAGAAGACTCTGCGAAGTCTGTATACAACCAGTTTCATTAACATTCCCTTGCTCTAAAAGCTATGCGCATACAATCTATTCTTAAATGCATTAATTGTCCTTGCCTCCACTACTTCCTGTGGCAATGCATCCCAATCATTCATCACTATTTGACTAAATACAAAATTTAATAATATATAAGCTTTACCTTTCTTTGGTTAATTTGTAGCTATGCCCTCTTGTTCTTGTAGGTGGTTGTATTTTGAGAATTTGGTTATATTCGTATGCAACTAGTACATTACAACAGGTAACAACATTTTAACAACAGGTCTTGGTTATGTGGTTAGCGGAGCGGCTCAGATAGCGCCTGACAGGCTGCGGGTCTACCTTGTTTTAATTTACGCTTCCACCTCCACCAGTCTCAAAAATAGGCGATTCCAGGGGCTAACAGATGCTGGGATTGACCTGGCAAGTCACCAGTGGATTTATACCTGCCAAAAAAATATGAAACAAAGGAGGTCGCATCTTCCAACGACGTCTAACGACATAAATGGATTGAAGCTAGCTAGCTAGCTAGCTAGCTGGATGGATGGATGGATGGATGGATGGATGGATGGATGGATGGATGGATGGATGGATGGATGGATGGATGGATGGATGGATGGATGGATGGATGGATGGATGGATGGATGGATGGATGGATGGATGGATGGATGGATGGATGGATGGATGGATGGATGGATGGATGGATGGATGGATGGATGGATGGATGGATGGATGGATGGATGGATGGATGGATGGATGGATGGATGGATGGATGGATGGATGGATGGATGGATGGATGGATGGATGGATGGATAGATAGATAGATAGATAGATAGATAGATAGATAGATAGAGTCTACAGAACACCCATTTGCCAGTAGATTTGCTCTCTCATTTATCCTACTTCCTCGCCGAGAGGGTATCCATTGAACGGCAACTCCCATCAGGTTACATAGTTCAGACAGCGCAACCTGTACAGCCCCCATGAAGGCAGAACATATTTTGCAGCCGTGTCCACTGTATATCGACAAAAGAAGTATCATTTGGCAACAACCAGTGTCCTTCCACGAGAAGCTCTTCGGACATGTACAGAGCCTTGAGTCGACTGCTGCCTTCGTTAGAATCATTGAAGTTGAGGTCTGAAGACGAACGGGGAAGAAGAAGAAGCATGCACTAGAGTTTCTCAGACTTAGTGCTTCGGGTGGCGCATCGGAGTTCTGTATTGTCAGAGATCAAGATGCTGAGCAGTGCATGAGCTGCAGCGGTCAGCGATCCAAAGCTGACTGCTAGCGCCATGGACCGGAGACCCAAAGCTGTCAAGACCCTTCTAAACCTACACGCGGTTATCTTGGATACCAGGTTGCAACAGAATAGACAATGCTAAAACATAGGGAAATCTAACCCGGTACCCAAAAAAATGCTCTGCTGAAGTCGGATCAAAAGGCGCACATTTCGCAATCAAGTTGTAAACTACGACACAATGCATTTCGCTGTCGGGACAATAACCTGTCAATTGCAATGCCATTCATAGGGCGCAGTAGTGGGTGTTTGACAAGGCACGAAGAAGAAGAAGTAGGAAGAAGAAGAAGAATGAGAACAAGATAACGAAAGAGAAGAAGAAGAACAACAAAACAAGAAGAAGAACAAGAACAAGAAGACGAATAAAAAAGCCCCCCCCCCCCCCCCCCCCCCAACACACACACACACATAAAAGCGAACTAGTAACAAAAGGTTAAAAACAGTGATTAGAAAACGCAAACACTTATGAAGGAAATGCCAAGGTCACTAGACACCCGAGTTCGGGGTAAATAAATTAAGTATGTACCCACGGACAGGAATTGACCAGAGATTTAACGTAATCGTGTAGGCAAAATGTGCGTTGGAAACTCTGGATGTCAACGCCCTGCAGTCTATGAACCAATGATGAGCGCGGTTTCTTACGGTTAACAAAATTCAAGGCAGAGAAGAAGGAATATGTTTAACCAGGATACATTTCTTTCATAAGGCTGAGGAACAAATCAGAGTTGAGGAACTAGTCAAAGTCGAGGCCTAGTTAAAGGTGAAACCTACTCACGGACGAGACGTACTCAAAGGCGAGGCCTAGTCAAAGCCGAGACCTAGTTAAATTAGAAACCTAGTTAAAGGTGAAACCTATTCAAAGTTGAGACCTAGATAAAGGTCAGACTTAGTTAAAGGCGAGCCTATTCAAAAATGAGACCTATTCAAAGCTGAGACCTAGTCAAAAGTGAAAGTCAAAGTTGAGAGCTAGTCAAAGCTGAGACCTTGTCAAAGCTGAGACTTGCTAAAAGATGAGGTTCAGATTTGAGACCTAGTTAAAGCTGAGACCTAGTCAAAGCTGAAATCTAGCCATAGTTGAGACTTAATCAAAGCTGATACCTAGTCAAAGATGAGATCTAGTCAAAGCTGAGACCTAGTGAAAGCTGAGACCTAGTGAAAGCTGAGACCTAGTCAAAGATGAGACCTAGTCAAAGCTGAGACCTAGTCAAAGATGAGGCGTAGTTAAAGCTAAGGCCTAGTCAAAGGTGAGACCTAGTCAAAGGTGAGACCTAGTCAAAGGTGATAGTTAGTCAAAGCCGAGACTTAGTTAACGACGCTGAGACCTAGTCAAAGGTGAGAGCCAAAGGTGAAACCTAGTCAAAGCTGAGAACTAGTTTAAGACCTAATCAAACCTGAGACCTATTCAAGGCACAAAAATAGTCACATAAAATCCCTGCCACTGCATCTCCAGCGCCAATGCCTGCCATAAAACCACCTACGCCCTTGGCCCAGATATGCATGTCGTAAAAAAGCCGGTTGCCGGCAAATATATTTGTGTTGAAGTCAACATTCCGACAAAATTCAAAACTCCCATTAATTCCGTGAAACAGGCTAGGGGGGTGCAAGGAACCCAGCAGATGTGGCGACACCATACTAACATTTCAGCGAAAACGGGAAAGGAAGAAAAAAAAGGATTCTTAAAATATTCTAAAAAGTAATTAAATCCATACCCAAGGTGCAACCGTCCTTTCCCAGACCTAGTAAGCCACGGAAAGTAAATATTGCAACCAAAAACAAAAAGAAAGTGCTGCATATAGCCTTCGGCTACCCGGCAGCAGGTATTACCTGTTGTGAATACCAGGATTCCAAGTATTCCAAATATGTAAAAAAAAGGGCTTTGCAAAACGAGATGATCTTTCTACTTTTGTTCTACTGCGCTTGCCATATGGCGTCGCAGAGTGGTGGGACGCGTAGATTTATTGTCATCGCCAAGCGTAAGGCTTGTGCTGTCGTTAGATGAAACTTCCTGAGAGTATCAGAGACTCTCGTGGACCAGAAACCTGCATATGATATGCTCTTGATTAAGGATGGTCATACTGCATTCTGACTAAATCACCAAACCACTTGATTTGGTGAGAGTCAATGTAGGCACTAGCTGGGTTTGTTGAGAGTCAATGTAGGCACTAGCTGGGTTTGTTGAGAGTCAATGTAGGCACTAGTAGGGTTTGTTGAGAGTCAATGTAGGCACTAGCTGGGTTTGTTGAGAGTCAATGTAGGCACTAGCTGGGTTTGTTGAGAGTCAATGTAGGCACTAGCTGGGTTTGTTGAGAGTCAATGTAGGCACTAGCTGGGTTTGTTGAGAGTCAATGTAGACACTAGCTGGGTTTGTTGAGAGTCAATGTAGGCACTAGCTGAGTTGGTTGAGAGTCAATGTAGGCTCTAGCTGGGTTTGTTGAGAGTCAATGTAGGCACTAGCTGGACTTGTTGAGAGTCAATGTAGGCACTAGCTGGACTTGTTGAGAGTCAATGTAGGCACTAGCTGGGTTTGTTGAGAGTCAATGTAGGCACTAGCTGGGTTTGTTGAGAGTCAATGTAGGCACTAGCTGGGTTTGTTGAGAGTCAATGTAGGCACTAGCTGGGTTTGTTGAGAGTCAATGTAGGCACTAGCTGGGTTTGTTGAGAGTCAATGTAGGCACTAGCTGGGTTTGTTGAGAGTCAATGTAGGCACTAGCTGAGTTTGTTGAGAGTCAATGTAGGCTCCAGCTGGGTTTGTTGAGAGTCAATGTAGGCTCCAGCTGGGTTTGTTGAGAGTCAATGTAGGCACTAGCTGGGTTTGTTGAGTCAATGTAGGCACTAGCTGGGTTTGTTGAGAGTCAATGTAGGCACTAGCTGGGTTTGTTGAGAGTTAATGTAGGCACTAGCTGGGTTTGTTGAGAGTCAATGTAGGCACTAACTGGGTTTGTTGAGAGTCAATGTAGGCACTAGTAGGGTTTGTTGAGAGTCAATGTAGGCACTAGCTGGGTTTGTTGAGAGTCAATGTAGGCACTAGCTGGGTTTGTTGAGAGTCAATGTAGGCACTAGCTGGGTTTGTTGAGAGTCAATGTAGGCACTAGCTGGGTTTGTTGAGAGTCAATGTAGACACTAGCTGGGTTTGTTGAGAGTCAATGTAGGCACTAGCTGAGTTTGTTGAGAGTCAATGTAGGCTCTAGCTGGGTTTGTTGAGAGTCAATGTAGGCACTAGCTGGACTTGTTGAGAGTCAATGTAGGCACTAGCTGGACTTGTTGAGAGTCAATGTAGGCACTAGCTGGGTTTGTTGAGAGTCAATGTAGGCACTAGCTGGGTTTGTTGAGAGTCAATGTAGGCACTAGCTGGGTTTGTTGAGAGTCAATGTAGGCACTAACTGGGTTTGTTGAGAGTCAATGTAGGCACTAGCTGGGTTTGTTGAGAGTCAATGTAGGCACTAGCTGGGTTTGTTGAGAGTCAATGTGGGCACTAGCTGGGTTTGGTGAGAGTCAATGTAGGCACTAGCTGGGTTTGTTGAGAGTCAATGTAGGCACTAGCTGGGTTTGTTGAGAGTCAATGTAGGCACTAGCTGGGTTTGTTGAGAGTCAATGTAGGCACTAGCTGGGTTTGTTGAGAGTCAATGTAGGCACTAGCTGGGTTTGTTGAGAGTCAATGTAGGCACTAGCTAGGTTTGTTGAGAGTCAATGTAGGCACTAGCTGGGTTTGTTGAGAGTCAATGTAGGCACTAGCTGGGTTTGTTGAGAGTCAATGTAGGCACTAGCTGGGTTTGTTGAGAGTCAATGTAGGCACTAACTGGGTTTGTTGAGAGTCAATGTAGGCACTAGCTGGGTTTGTTGAGAGTCAATGTAGGCTCTAGCTGGGTTTGTTGAGAGTCAATGTAGGCACTAGCTGGGTTTGTTGAGAATCAATGTAGGCTCTAGCTGGGTTTGTTGAGAGTCAATGTAGGCACAAGCTGGGTTTGTTGAGAATCAATGTAGGCACTAGCTGGGTTTGTTGAAAGTCAATGTAGGCACTAGCTGGGTTTGTTGAGAGTCAATGTAGGCACTAACTGGGTTTGTTGAGAGTCAATGTAGGCACTAGCTGGGTTTGTTGAGAGTCAATGTAGGCACTAACTGGGTTTGTTGAGAGTCAATGTAGGCACTAGCTGGGTTTGTTGAGAGTTAATGTAGGCACTAGCTGGGTTTGTTGAGAGTCAATGTAGGCACTAACTGAGTTTGTTGAGAGTCAATGTAGGCACTAGCTGGGTTTGTTGAGAGTCAATGTAGGCTCTAGCTGGGTTTGTTGAGAGTCAATGTAGGCACTAGCTGGGTTTGTTGAGAGTCAATGTAGGCACTAGCTGGGTTTGTTGAGAGTCAATGTAGGCACTAGCTGGGTTTGTTGAGAGTCAATGTAGGCACTAGCTGGGTTTGTTGAGAGTCAATGTAGGCACTAACTGGGTTTGTTGAGAGTCAATGTAGGCACTAGCTGGGTTTGTTGAGAGTCAATGTAGGCACTAGCTGGGTTTGTTGGGAGTCAATGTAGGCACTAGCTGGGTTTGTTGAGAGTCAATGTAGGCACTAGCTGGATTTGTTGAGAGTCAATGTAGGCACTAGCTGAAATTGTTGAGAGTCAATGTAGGCACTAACTGGGTTTGTTGAGAGTCAATGTAGGCACTAACTGGGTTTGTTGAGAGTCAATGTAGGCACTAGCTGGGTTTGTTGAGAGTCAATGTAGGCACTAACTGGGTTTGTTGAGAGTCAATGTAGGCACTAGCTGGGTTTGTTGAGAGTCAATGTAGGCACTAACTGGGTTTGTTGAGAGTCAATGTAGGCACTAACTGAGTTTGTTGAGAGTCAATGTAGGCACTAACTGGGTTTGTTGAGAGTCAATGTAGGCACTAACTGGGTTTGTTGAGAGTCAATGTAGGCACTAGCTGGGTTTGTTGAGAGTCAATGTAGGCTCTAGCTGGGTTTGTTGAGAGTCAATGTAGGCACTAGCTGGGTTTGTTGAGAGTCAATGTAGGCACTAGCTGGGTTTGTTGAGAGTCAATGTAGGCACTAGCTGGGTTTGTTGAGAGTCAATGTAGGCACTTGCTGGGTTTGTTGAGAGTCAATGTAGGCACTAGCTGGGTTTGTTGAGAGTCAATGTAGGCACTAGCTGGGTTTGTTGAGAGTCAATGTAGGCACTAGCTGGGTTTGTTGAGAGTCAATGTAGGCACTAGCTGGCTTTGTTGAGAGTCAATGTAGGCACTAGCTGGGTTTGTTGAGAGTCAATGTAGGCACTAGCTGGGTTTGTTGAGAGTCAATGTAGGCTCTAGCTGGGTTTGTTGATAGTCAATGTAGGCACTAGCTGAGTTTGTTGAGAGTCAATGTAGGCTCTAGCTGGGTTTGTTGAGAGTCAATGTAGGCACTAGCTGGGTTTGTTGAGAGTCAATGTAGGCACTAGCTGGGTTTGTTGAGAGTCAATGTAGGCACTAGCTGGAATTGTTGAGAGTCAATGTAGGCACTAACTGGGTTTGTTGAGAGTCAATGTAGGCACTAACTGGGTTTGTTGAGAGTCAATGTAGGCACTAACTGGGTTTGTCCCCACTGTCTGCGATTGCAACGAGGCGATGAACTAAGCTAAATGAATAACGGCCTAACAGAATGGAATTTCTATACGCAAATGTCATGGTTGGTTGGTTGGTTATTTATCCAGAGCCTATGGGCTCCTGTCCTTTGGCCCAATGCCATATAGTGGTATCTGTAAGTGTTTGTAAGCTGTTGATTAGTTCCGTACAAAGTGTTCCATTTGTCTGACCTTGGGGGAACACGCTCTTTCCTAACAGCGGCAAATGCCGGACATACAAAAAGATGATCTTCAACAGTTTCATAGAGATGTGTCCACAGCCGGCACTCTGGAGTATGTTCTGGTTGGATTCTGTTCAAGTGGCTGTTAAGTTGTATGTGTTGAGTGCGAAGTCGGAAAATGGTGCTTTTGTCTCTCCTTTTCAGGATGTTGATGTTTCCTTTGGAATTTGGAATGGCCATTTGTTTGTAGAGTTATCTCCCAGTATTTCACCCATCTATTCAGCCAAGTCCCTTTGTTGGCAGTCTATCTGTAGGATGTTTGGTGTGTATTGTTGTTCTTGACTACGCACATTTTATAGACTATGACGGGATAGACTGTATCATGTTCTCTATGGCAACTGTTGAAAGAGTATGGGATACCACAGAGGTACATAACCCTCATACAGAATATGTAAGAAGGTGCAGTTAGTAGAGTGGTACATACGACAAGGGTGACTACTCTCGCCCTTCCTGTAGTTGGCTATAAATTGAGTAAGGAAAACATGAACCGAGGGGGAAAGAACTGGTATTCAGTTGACACTATTTTCATAAGTGGTTAACCTAGACTACGCAGTTGATCTGGTAGTGGTATCACACAATCATTGCCAAATGCAAGATAAACTTGATAGGATGAAAGAACAATCAGCCAAACTGGGACTGAATATCAACATGAAGAAAACCAAGCTCCTTAAACTCAACACTATTAACAAAGAACCAATTATGTTGGAGGGAGAGCAGTTGAAAGAGGTGGATTCCTTGACCTATTTGGGCAGCACAATTGGAGGTATAGATGTAGATGTAAGGGTCAGAATTAAAAAGCCAAGAATGGCATTCCTGGCACGAAACGACACATGGAGATCTAGAGAAATCAATATTCACTGCAAAGTTAGAATATTCAACGCCAGTGTCAAATCAGTATTGCTGTATGGAGCGGAAACATGGAGAACGACCAAGGTCATACAACAAAGACTCCAGTCCTTCATTAACAGATGTTTATGAAGGACAAGCGCATAAAGTGGTAGGACATGGCGAGGAATGAAGACCTATGGGAAACGAGTCAACAACAGCCACTGGAACAACAAATTCAGCGAAGTAAATAGGACTGGATAGGACATATGCTACGGAAGGCCCCATCCAACACAGCCGTAAATGGAATCCTCTAGGGAAGAGAACCAAGAGGTAGACCCACAAATACATGCATCACAAACGGAACCTGGGGTCGACCCAAACTCAAAACGTGGGTTACCAGAAACAAAATCTGGAAATAAAGGCGGCAAATGTGAAGCTGACCCTATTACCACTGGTGTTCTGTTGGCTAAGAAAGTTTGGGCCTAACACCATATGCCCATCAGGCCACACGACGGGTAAACAGTCTCTTTCTTTCTAATCTATGTATGTCACTCCCCGTGAGGGGCCTTTACCTAGGGGGAAAGAATACAATAATGCACTTAAATTCATGTGCTGACAAGGTGATTAGATATGATTTATCATCGGATTGGTAACCTCGCCATAGAAAACTCGTGACTACAGAACAAATCATTGGAAGAGTATACAAAGTTCTTTGGTGCAGGTGAACTGTGAGGAGTCCTCTGTAGTGGCTGTCCAATGCGACTCAGGTAGGGAAATGGAGAACATGGAATGTGTGTAATAGCCACTTATTTCACTTTTCTACAATTGATGTAAACGTTTAGCGCGACCGCCAGTATAATATGCGACTGTGAAAACATTCTATTAGACGTTCATATGTGCACAAATCCCATTACCTTTTTATGTGGGCAATCATTCCATTAGTTTGTCATATGTGAAAACATTCTATTAGACGTTCATATGTGCACAAATCCCATTACCTTCTTATGTGGGCAATCATTCCATTAGTTTGTCATATGTGAAAACATTCTATTAGACGTTCATATGTGCACAAATCCCATTACCTTTTTATGTGGGCAATCATTCCATTAGTTTGTCGAATGTGAAAACATTCTATTAGACGTTCATATGTGCACAAATCCCATTACCTTTTTATGTGGGCAATCATTCCATTAGTTTGTCATATGTGAAAACATTCTATTAGACGTTCATATGTGCACAAATCCCATTACCTTTTTATGTGTGCAATCATTCCATTAGTTTGTCATATGTGAAAACATTCTATTAGACGTTAATATGTGCACAAATCCCATTACCTTTTTATGTGGGCAATCATTCCATTAGTTTGTCATATGTGAAAACATTCTATTAGACGTTACTTTGTGTAAACATTCCATCATACGTTAATACGTGTAAACATTCCATCATACGTTAATACGTGTAAACATTCCATCATATGTTAATACGTGTAAACATTCCATCATACGTTAATACGTGTAAATATTCCATTACGTTACCATGTGTGAAAACATTCTATTAGACGTTACTATGTGTAAACATTCCATTAAGCTTAATATGTGTGAACATTCCATTAGACGTTAATATGTGTAAATATTCCATTATGTTGTCATTATGTGCAAACATTCCATTATGTAGTTATATGTGTAAACATTCCATTGGACTTTAATATGTGTAAACATTCCATTATGGTGTTATATGTGTAAACATTTCATTATGGTGTTACATGTGTGAACATCCCATTATGTTGTTATATATGTGAACATTCCATTATGTTGTTATATGTGTGAACACTCCATTATATTGTTATATATGTGAATATTCCATAATGTTATATGTGTGAACATTCCATTATGTTGTATGTGTGAACACTCCATTATGTTGTTATATATGTGAACACTTCATTGTTTTTCCATATGTGTAAAACACCCATTAGACTATCATATGTGTAAACATTGCATTAGCCTTTATTATGTTTAAACATTCCATTTTTTTTTTTGTACGTGTAAAGATATCAGTAAGAGAATAGGTATGACCAAAACGGTATTCAACCGTACGCGACACCTATTCACATGCAAACACATAAATCATACATTGAAAATGAGAGTTGTCAGGTGTTATGTATACTCGTCCCCATATTATGGCGCAGAAACATGGACATCGAATAACTAGTTGTAAAAGAGTATTGAAGCGTTCGAAATGTGGGTATATAGAAGATTGGGTCGCATTTCTTGTATAGAGAAGAAAACAAATGTGAAGGTTTTGAAAACTGTGGAGGTGAAAAGAGAATTAATGACCGAAATCAAAGTTAGAAAATTAAGAAATTTTGGCCTTTTTGTTGAAAACCATACTAGAGGGTACGGTGGAAGGCAACCGTCCAAGAGGCAGCCAGCGTTATAAATGGGTGGGTAAGATCAGTAGATGGACTGAAACCAGTTTTTCAAACTGCACCAATACGGTAAGAGTTCACTAGAGCTTCAATGCAGCCGACCTTCGATCGAAGATGGCATTTGAAGTGAACTAAAACATGCAACTAGGTTTTTATGTGTGTAGATATATCATTAGGCTTTCATTTACATTCGCAAGTGATATAAGAATATGTAGTTATTTTCGGTTGGTGTCTGGTACCTAACTTGCCGTATTAGTGAAAGCGCACTGTACTCGATTTCACGGCAGCTCCTTTCATTAACTGAGTCAACATATCGCACGATATTTATCAATAAAAGAAATAGTCGAGTTTGAAGGTGTACCCGGGAGTCACATGGCAACACAAACAAACAAATAAACACGGTGTTAGCAACTAACGCAAGCACGTTAACAAACGTTGATAAACCAACACGCCAAATATAGATGAGCTTTTGTATTCGGGCTGTAGTAGCTGTCCTCACATCCCGAGCATGCTGATGAAGGTGGACAGTGGTCCTCCAAGCATATAACGAAGTAGAACAGTAACTCGTTGTCAACATGGAGTTTAGTGTGATAGTGACCTCCCTTAGTCGATCCTCTTCTACCAGAGAGTGAGGAGGTTTTGTTTTCTTTCTTCTCTAGTATATGATATATAGACTCTACCGGATGTGGTAGCCGGTTCCACTCACAACCCTCATTAGTTGTATGTATGTTGCATTTGTCTATTATTTGCTCCCCTCCAGGACCCCGCAAAAATAGACTTTGAAAAAAAACTTGCTCAGAGGATCAAGACTGACAGTAAAAGCTTCTTTTCTTATGTTAGAAATAAACAAAGAACGAAATACAAAGTAGGCCCTCTCATAGACAGTACAGGGAAAATAATAAGTGAGAATAGGGAGGCTGCTAATCTGCTTAATCAGTACTTTGGCACAGTCTTCACAAAGGAGGACTGCTCCGAGATCCCAGAGCCTATAGATATTTTTCAAAGAGACATGGATACAGCGGGATTAAGATCAATCTGTATTACAGAGGAAATGGTTTTTAAAAAATTGGAGGGGTTGAAAGTGAATAAATGTCCAGGTCAAGATGGTATTCACCCAAAATTGCTGTATGAAATTAGAAACCAACTAGCAAAACCATTGGCTATATTATGTTCTCAATCACTTACAAAAGGGATTGTTCCACGGGATTGGAAAGATGCAGGAGTGATCCCCTTATTCAAAAAAGGCAAAAAATCAGATCCAGCAAATTATAGACCGGTGAGTTTAACGAGCATAGTCTGTAAATTGTTAGAGTCAATAATCAAAGAAAACATTGTAATGCATTTAGAAAAATTTAATCTAATTAGAAATAGTCAGCATGGGTTTACTAGAGGGAGATCATGCTTAACAAATCTATTAGAATTCATGGAGGAGGTTACTAAAATCATAGATAAAGGGGAGCCAGTGGATGTTATTTATCTAGACTTTGCAAAGGCCTTTGATAGAGTACCTCATCAAAGATTATTTCGAAAGTTAAAATCACATGGAATAGGTGGCGAAGTTGCCAAATGGATTGAAAATTGGTTAACAGGAAGAAGGCAGAGGGTGGGCATAAATAAGGAGTACTCTGAGTGGAGTGAAGTGAAAAGTGGTGTGCCACAGGGCTCGGTTTTGGGACCAATTTTGTTCTTGATATATATAAATGATTTGGACATTGATATGAGATCCATGATTGCAAAATTTGCTGATGACACAAAACTATGCAGTAGTGTCTCATCTAAAGCGGAAGTGGATATATTGATGTCGGATTTAGATAAAATTCGAGAATGGTCTGTAAGCTGGCAAATGGAGTTTAATGTAGATAAATGTACAGTCATCCACATGGGTAGATCCAATATGGAACATAAATACAGAATGGGAGAAAACAATATTAGAAAGATAGATAAGGAAAGGGACCTAGGGGTTATAATAGATCATACAGGAAAGGTGAGTGAGCAAGTTAAGGTAGCAGTGAAAAAGGCAAATGCAATGTTAGGTATGATAAAAAGAAATATTAAACATAGGAGCAAGGAAGTGATCGTCAAACTGTATAAAGCTTTAGTTAGACCTAGATTGGAGTACTGTGTACAGGTGTGGAGTCCTTATCATAGAGGGGACATAAACATGCTAGAAAGAATACAAAAAAGAGCGACAAAGATGATAGTTGGATTCCAGAATTACAGTTATGAGGAACGACTCAGAAAAACGGGCCTACAGTGTCTCGAAGAGAGAAGAATTCGTGGTGACTTAATACAGGTTTATAAGATGATCAGAGGAATCGATAAATTAGACTATAACAAGTTTTTTAAAATACAGCCACCTACAATAACACGAGGGCATAGCTACAAGCTGATTAAAGAGAGGTCCAGGTTAGATATTAGGAAATATTTTTTTAGTCAGAGAGTGGTGTCTGCTTGGAATGCATTGCCAGGGGAGGTGGTGGAGGCAGGGACAGTTAATGCGTTTAAGAATAAACTGGATGCGCATAGATTTTAGAGCAAGGTGATGTAAATGTAAATGTAACTGGTTGTATACAGACTCTGCAGGGTCTTCTAAACCAGTATAAAGACGTTAAGTTAAGTTAAGTAACACACTTATGTCTATCTAGTATCAATCAATCAATCAAAATCTTTGCTGAGCACATGTCTTCCACAAACATACGTCAAATCCACCTGCGCTGTGCCATCCGTTCCAACTTTGTCCACGTCTTACCCGGTTTCTTTATGTTTGTCTCGAGGAATCTCCTTGTGTATTTTGATCTGCCCTTACCTGTCTTACAATTGGGGTTGACGACGACATTCGAAGTTAGGTCAGCACTACGTCTTGTGCAGAATACATTTCCAGGACAGTAAATAAGTTGGTTCGGCCATCTCATGAGAATGCACCCTCACAAACTGGCTGCAGGACAAGGGCACGGCCGCGAGACAGGTCGATAGATGACATTAGAACGACCCTGCCGAAGACGGATGTGTCGGACCGAAAGGTGCAAATATCGCAGTCAAGCTGTAAACTAGCGACACACCGCATTCCGTTCTCCGGACTACATCCTCCTACTTATCAAACCCTCTTCATGGCTTGGTAGCGGGAGATTGAGAACGAACGCAGAAGAAGAAGAAGACTACAATGGCACGGGCTCACATTGACCGACGCAACGCACTTGGCGCAGGACAGCCGACTTAAGTTTCCCGCGGCTTGTAATGCTTAAGTGGACAGACAACCAACTAACATCCATTTATGAAAATCGTTGCTAACTAGTTCACACAGTTTGTTGTTTGCCAATGCCCACAGTGAGTAGGTTTACTCTTTTGTACGCCCTGAAAAGTGGCGGGTTGCAGTAGCTTTCCTCACAACCTGAGCGTGATCGTGAAGGTGGACCGGGGTCCTCCATGCGGTTGTACAATGCTTGTCTTCATCTGCGTGTCGCTCATTAATACGGGGATCACGTCGATCCTTCACCTTGTTAGCCAGGCTGCCATGAAAACAGCTTGTTACAGGGACGGCTACGATGAAGCCAAGGTGAGGGTCTTGGCCAGTATGTTTTGCCTGACCCTGACTAACATGTCTGACCAGTATGTTTTTGCCTGACCCTGACTAACATGTCTGACAAGTATACTTTGCCTGAACAGACGTTAGTCTTCCTCTCCATGCACCCAGTTTAAAAATAGCAGCCGAGACTTAACCAGGTATGACAAGACCGTAAGCGGTAAATGTCAAGGTCACTAGACGCCTGAATTTAGTGAAAAACAAGCGAAGAATTTTTATAAAGATCAATGTAAATAATTTTTTTTTTTGGCATCACCGTAATGTTACCAGAATTGAAAGGAATGTATCCAACCATGTCCTACATGGGGACTGAAAAGACCTGTGCGTGGAGTAAGCCACCTCATGGTGTACATGAAATTATTACATAAATCACATCTGCAAAAGTTATATGTACCTTTCCCTAGGTTGTTTGTTAAGAGCAGCTATAGATGGCGCCTAACTGGCTGAAGGTCTACTTAGCTCTAGTGTTTGAGTCTATTAAAATGGACTCGCACATCGGTTAAACCACCCTCCAAGAAAACGGGTTGTATACACAGACTCTGTAGAGTCTTCTAAAACAGTATTAGGACGTTAAGTACGCAAACTGCTTTAGTGGAGTCCTCCTTCTTCTTCTTCTGTTTTTTTCTGCGTTCGTTCTCAATCTCCCGCTACTAAACCACGAACAGAGCTTTGCAAGTAGCAGGAGGTGGTCTGGAGAACGGGATGCGTTGTGTCGTTAGTTTACAGCTTGGCTGCGATATTTGCACATTTCAGTCCGACACATCCGTCTTTGGCAGTGGAGTCTTTCTAAAGGAGTTCAACTCTAGTGGTGGCTCTTCTGTCCAATGCCATGCAATGGCATTTGCACGCGTTTGTTAATTATTTTTAAATTGCATGCAAGTGTTTCATTTATCTGATCTGGGGGATCAAGGTGCTGAGCAGCGCATGAGCTGAAGTGGTTAGCGATCCATAGCTGACTGCTAGCGTCAGGGCCAGCGAAACAAAGCTGCAAAGACCCTTCTACACCTCCACGCGGTAATTATGGATAACAGGCTGCAGCAAGGCAGACTGGCCAAGGAGAAGGGATCAAAGAGGGAATGCTAACCCGGTACTCAAAAAATGCTTGCTGAAGTCGGATATGTTGATCGAAAGGTGCAAATATCGCAGTCAAGCTGTAAACTACGACACAACGCATTCCGTTCTCTGGACTACGTTCTGCTACTTAAGCCCTTTTAGGGTTTGGTAGCGGGAGATTGAGAACGAACGAAGCCAAGCCAAGCCATCTGACCTGGAAAGAAAGAAGCATTCTCTTAACAACCAGAACATACTCCAGAGTGCCGGATGTGCACACATCCCTATGAAACTGTTAAAGATCATCTTTGTGAATGTCCGGCCCTTGCAGGTCTTAGGAAAGAGCTTCTTCCTTTGAGACCAGACAAATGGAACACTTTGTACAGAACTAAACAACAGCTTACAAAAACTTGCAGATACTACTATATGGCATTGGGCCAAATGGCAGGAGCCCATAGGCTGCTGGATCAATAGCCACCCAACCAACCTTAACACCATTGTGTGCCATGTATTGAAAGTAACGCCGGGGTCCTCCTGGCCGTGGTGCAATGCGATGGTTCTCAGTAAGTTCATAATTATAAGAATTAGAGATGGGAAATGATTTATAGAACTGACTTCCTTGTACCTGGTCGCCCCCAACCCCCCCCCCCCCCCCCCCCAATGTGCTCAGCCCCTATCATTGACGACAGAACAGACGCCACAACACGAACTACGCAGTTCCAGCGGCGGCTCCGACATTTTCCCCCGAGTTCTTCATGTGCCGATTTACAGCTGGGTCGACTGGAAGAAGCGGCCATGCCATGAACAAACCCTGACATGGTCGGTCTGTCAAACCGAGCGCGACGGGATTCGAGCCTCGTACGTCAGGATTGTAAAAAGAGCACACAGCCCTTAGACCACCGAATATCCGCTATGGAGATTACAGAGCCGATTCTCACCTCAATGGCCAAACTGCTGTAATACAGCCTGTTTTCAGGAGCAAGAACAAGGCTGTATAGTGGGGAGGGGGGGGGGGAGTATTGTCATTATGTCTCACCTGACGCTGATTGTTCTTCGCTCACATAATAAGTAGAAGCGGTAACTACCGGAGAGACAAGTACATTTGAAAGACAGCTCTAGAGACCGCACACCAATATAATACAGTAAACAAGGAATGCATGACTCGTTGTCCCTAACAGTGATTTGAACAGAATCCAATCAGAACATACTACAAAGTGTCGTGCTGTGCACACATCCCTATGAAACAATTGAGCACCATCTTTTTTGAATGTCTGGTACTTGTCGGTGTCAGGAAAGAGCTTCTTCCTCTGGTGCCAGACAAATGAAACACTTTGTACGGAACTAAACAACAGCTCACAAACACTTGCAGATACCACTATTTAGTAGTGGGCCAAAGAGTAGAAGTCCACAGGCCAGTGTATCAATAAATAAAACCGAGGGATGTGACACGTTCCTGGATGCACCGGAGATACCTCGATCTTAAAGATGCGGTACTTGATGGGATTTATATATGTGACATCCAGATAAATTGACAAGCGCCAAAGTCTATATGCGGCACCCATTGCATAAAAACCCCTCAAACATCAAGGGATCAACACTCATGAGAGGTTCGCGTCATGGTTAGCACAGATATTGAGGAAGAATGCACAGACGACAACGGTTAAGGACTATAATCAAGGGAGAAAAATAGCTACACAATGACATTCCCACAGAGTTATCAATAATTCTATGCAGGGAATGCAGAGAGTGGTGCAAGATGGAGAGCAGAGCTCAAGGTCAACTAGCTTGGGATCAAGATGCTGAGCCGTACATGAGCGGACCAACGCTGACTCCTAGCGTCAGGGTCAGCCACCCAGATTTGTCAACACCCTTCTACACTAGCGAACGTGAGCTCCGGCGACGGTCCACACGAATTGCTGCATCAATTTTGGCGATGGCATCTTCTGTCGCAACAATATGAGCCTGATCTGGTCTCGGAAGTTCTTTCGTTAACTCACGTCCTTCTTCAAACATCATTGCCCACATTCTTCACTGTTGTCTTCGACACACTTTTGTCACCATACACTGCCTGTATTCTGCGATGAATGTCAACTGGTCGACACACTTCAGCTGTTAGAGACCGAATCACCGATAATTGATAAACTCAGGAAGGATTCCATATCACACCCGCCATATTTTCAACGGTCTGCTGAGGAAACTATGAATCGGAGGATAATGACATTTTGCAAACTTGACGGTTGGTATGTGCCGTTTACATCAGAAGTGACGCCATCGCGTATGTTGGTGCGGTTAGGTCCGGTTTCATTTGAACATGTCTTTTAAATAAAGGCTTGTAACACTGCATAGGACTTTGCTGAAAGCAAATCTGGAAATAGGGTTACACGTGCCATGGGTAAACAACGTTATAAATGGGAGGATCTTACTCTTCTTCCCGTTCGTCTTCAGACCTCGACTTCAATGATTCTAACGAAGGTAGAAACCGTCTTGAGGGTCGGTGCACTTCCGTACAGCTTCTCGTGGAAGGGCACTGACTGTTGCCAAATGCTACTTTTTTGTCGGAATACAGTGGACAAGACTGCAATTTGGAGATCCTTTGAAGCTGGCATTTGATGTAGAGATGTCGCATAGACTGCTAAACAAGAACAACAACTGCGAAGGCACACATAGATGCTTTCATGCAGCTACAGTAGTCGTCTTAAATTCCGTTTGGAGCCAGCATGTTAATCCCCCAGCAGTTATTCTAACAGCCCAGCCCCTCACGTCTCGAGAACTTCTAACAAAGTTAAAAATAGCGGCCAAGTCTAAACCAGGTAAGGAAACAGGTAGACCAGATCGCATGTATGACATGCCAAGGCAACTGTGCACTAGAATCTAGGATAAACGAAGGAAGGATCAATTCTATAGTTCCGTTCAATTCCGTTACTTTCCTGTGAGTTGGTTGTAACAGCTTATGGCAATGAAACCAGCAATCTTTGCGTGCACTAAATCTAGGATAAACGAAGGAAGGATCAATTCTATAGTTCCGTTCAATTCCGTTACTTTCCTGTGAGTTGGTTGTAACAGCTTATGGCAATGAAACCAGCAATCTTTGCGTGGACTAAATCTAGGATAAGTGCAGCAAGGATCAATTCTATTGTTACATTCTTCTTCTTCTTCTTCTTCTTCTTCTTCTTCATCGTACGCTGTTTACAGCGATATTTACGTTGCAGTGTTTTAATTTGTTAGCCAGTGGCTCATATAGTTATATTCAATTAAGTTACTTTCCTGTAAGCGGTTTGTAACAGCTAATGGCAATGAAACCAGTAGTGCGCAGTCTTTATGTTGGTGCAAGCCTTCTGAAGTATTTGTATGTTATTTAGAAGACCCCATGCCACCATGTAAATATAGTAAACCAGATGTCGTAAAACTGTATTTGTACTTGCAAAATTGTCGCCAGTGTCGGGTTGGTGAGACTGTAGAGTTTCTTCATATTCCAGACAGAAGCCAGACATTTTTGACATTAGGCAATTGAGAGGGTGCATTAGCAAAACAATACAGTCATCCTTTTTCGGGTATGTTATTATGAGAAGAGGTGGCTTGGAGCACGTTGCGACAACGGGACAGATATCGAGAAAGAGAGTCAGGGGAACGCCGAGAGAGAAGATGCTGTACAGCCCGAGAGAATGGCACGAGCGACAATCAACAACAGAGTTGGTAAACGACACACGTGATAGACGCGGATGGAGATACATGATCGCCAGCGATAACCGGCAGGGCACCTGATGGTGATGATACATTAGCAACTCTCCAAGGAATCAAAGCCACAGACGGGTTAACTGTGTCTATTTCCCGCCACCAGTCCGTCTACTGATTAAGTTGAGTTCTCCTATGCTCTATACCGGTGACCATACGTTCCAGACAATTGGTTCGTCACGTCCTTGGCCGCTGTGCCTATACGATTAACACTTAACATGTACCTGAACAGAATCCAACCACAACACACTTCACAGTGCCAAATACAACCATACGAAATAGTTGACCATGACCTCTAAGTGTTTTGCGCTCAATGATGTTAGCAAAATGCTGCTTTCACCGAGGACAGATGAATGGAACACATTGTATGACACTATGCAACAATTGAAAACTACGTGCAGATACTATAACATGGTACTGAGTCGAAGGACAAGAGCCCGGATGCTGCTGGATCCGTACCAAAGAAAAACACTTGTTTTTTTATTCCCCATATTTTCGGCGTTGTCGTACTGGTGAGTCTTCCCACCCCAGGCAGAAGCCAGAAATGTACAGTCCTGACATTCAGTCATTCAGAAGGTGCATTAGGAACGGTTCAAGGAACTGAAGCCACGATGTGGTTCACTGCCCCTATTCCCCATCACCAATCGTCTGCTGGTTAGGCCGAGTTCTCAAAGGCTCTAAGCCTATGACCAAAAGTTTTAGACAATTGGATCTACACGTCCTGGACCACTGTTCCTTTACGACTGACACGTTAAAAAGCACATGATCAGAATCCAGCAACAACTCACACCTGGGTGCCAACTGTGTGTACACACCCAGATGAAACCGCTGATCATCATCACTTTGAGTGCTCAACGCTCAACGATGTTAGCAAAATGCTTCTTCCCCCAAAGCAACATAAATGGAACACTGTGATGCCACTTGTGTGGTAGTAAACAACAACTTCCAAACACGTGCAGATACTATTACGTTGCATTGATATGAAAATTATGTTTATTCCTTATCTCCTCTTTCCACCCCCACACACCCCCCCCCCCCCCTTTTCAAAGTAAGCACAAATAAACTAATTGAATGAAGCATTCAAAACTCTCAAAGTCAAGCCAGCAATAATAAAGGATTGTAAAATTCTGACATGAAGTATTAAAAATAGCACACATTCAAAGTTAACAGAGTAAGAACTGGGACATTTCATTCAAAAAAACTTCTTCAGGCTTTACAAAATGGCGTCGTTTCATTTTTCATTGGAAAACAACCATGTCCGGGATATTTTGATGTGATTTGGTATTTGCGTCTTAATTCACCCAAACAATAGAAATATATATTTTTAGCACCGGATATATATTTGTAGCACCGGATATCTATTTTCAGCACTGGAGATCTATTTTAGCACCGGATTTTGGGGGTTTGTGACGTCATAGAGTAGTGAGTGCACTTTTTAACTGTGGGGTGTCAAACATCGCGGTTATAACAGGGTTGACAATCAACCTAAAATGAATCATTAAAAAAAGTTTATTTCGACTCAGTCAACTTTGTTGACCCTACCACAGGTGGCACATACTCAATGTATCGAACGTTCTGGGAAAACGGCAAAGGAGATAATCAAGGGCAAACATGACACAGACAGGCATATGCTTGATTCATACATGTGCGAGTTCATATGACGTCGACGCATCAACGGCTTGAACGTTTTCACCGCCATTGTGCAGTTCTGGCCACGACAACAATTAAAATTGTGGTGCCTGGTCGTCCAATTATTTCAATCTACCTGCCAGGAAATTCCCTTCTGCTCCTTTTTAGAGTCCTTCACTCCACTAGTAGATCGGCCGTAAAACTGAATATAACCATCGTCTCTACACATCTATCTTAGTCTAAGTTATTTACTGATTTATTTAAAATGAAATTATTTTTACCTGTCCTCATCTTAACCCGAAATAACCGAATAGGAACTGCGTGGGCTAGTGGATAAGTGGATAAGTGACATGGCTCACAATCCGAAGATGCTGGGTTCTTCTTCTTCTTCTTCTGCGTACGCAGTCAGACAGTAACCATTATTTTTTCGAAAAAAGCGGCGGTCATCCTGAGGCTGTCGACACTGCCATAGAGCTTGTCTTGCAGTCTGCTCTCTCTGATCCTCGTATGTCGGGCAGTTCTGCAGCAGATGTTCAGCCGTCATTTTACCAGTACCGCACGGGCATTCGTCGGTACACCCTATCTTCAATTTGTTGAATAGGTGGTGCCTCATTCTGTTGTGGCCAGTGCGAAGTCTGAAGACAACGACCTGCTCTCTTCGGTTCAACTGGTAATAGGCATCGTTTTTGGTGTAACCAGTATGTTCGGTTTCCCATTTGGTCATGTATCTGGCTTTGATAAGCCGTTTTGACTCTTCGTACGTTATACTGGTATCTGTTTGTGGTAGTCTTGCACCTTCTTTTGCCAGTCTGTCTGCCCCCTCGTTGCCTTGGATGTTGCAGTGTGACGGAACCCACTGTACCACTACCCTTTTTGGTGCGGACTGCTGGCACAGTTTGCAGAGTGCTGCTCTTAAGTCATCAATCTCAGTGTTTTTCTGGCTTTTTAGCGCTGTGACTACGGCGAGAGCATCTGTCAGCAGGACTATATGGCTCTCATTTTCACTGTGCGTCACCATTTCTTCCACTGCCGCCCTCAGTGCCTCTGCCTCCGCTCTGAAATTGCTTGTGTACTTACCAGTAGCGAATGACGATGCTGGGTTCGATTCCCATCACAGCACCGGCCGTTACCCCGGGGAAGCAAACCCTTAGAAAATGCAGGAGGAAGCGGACCCTTGCATAAAATGGATGCTGAAGTCGGATGCACTGGGTCGACAGGCGCAAAATAGAAACCATAGTGCAACGCACACTTCCTTGGGGAATAGAGAAATAAGACAAACGCAAAAAACAAAATTACCCAAAATAGAATGTCCCACATCAGCTGTCAAATACGTCTGACGAGAACCCATGGAACTCTGTTTGGGGTGAATTAACTAACCAATTTCTAAGTTGCTGAGCAGAGATATCAGGTAGCAATTTAGTCTTTATTTTACAACTGCTTGTGGTTTGGTTATGCGTCATCGATTTTCAAATTGAAAAGATCAAATTGTTGATTCACGTGACTGGTAATCTAGTAATCTTTGACCTAGATTAGATCTTTGCAGTAGGTGGGAGAGTTTTGATTAGAAAGAAAATGTTACTGTAATTTTCCAAACTGCGTATAACTTGCTGTAAACCCGTGTTACTTTAAACTGTATTTTATGTTATGTATCTGGGGAGGAAGGCTAACGTCTGGTCAGTCAAAATATACTGATCAGACATGTTAGTCAGGGTCAGGTAAAATATACTGATCAGACATGTTAGTCAGGGACAGGCAAAACATACTGATCAGACATGTTAGTCAGGGTCAAGCAAAACATACTGATCAGACATGTTAGTCAGGGTCAGGCAAAATATACTGATCAGACATTTTAGTCAGGGTCAGGAAAAAGATACTGGTCAAGACCTTCGCCTCGGCTTCCAAGTAGCCCTCCCTGGAAACGGACTGTTTTCATGCCAGCCTGACTAACGAGGTGAGGGATCGACGTGATCCCCGTAGTAGTGAGTCACACGCAGATGAAACCAAGCTAGCACAACCGCCTGGATGACCTCTTCGTCAGCACGTTCGGGATGTCATGAAAGCTACTGCAACCCGCCACTTAACGTCCTTTTCAGAGCGCACGAACAACAACTACGTCATTTATCCGCTATTTCATAGTAACTTGTTTCATCTCTGGTTGTTGTTGAATACCTTACAGCAGACGCTCAACATCTCCGTCGCAGCGGGTACAACGGCGCAGAAATATCACAGATGTAGCTGCTCTAGGCGTTCGTTTTTCTTTCCAAGGTAAGGTCAACAGTTCCCTCACTTGTCACATTACCTACCAATAATTGTCGTCTTGTCTTCGTTCGTTCTCAATCTCCCACTACCAAACCCTAAAAGGGCTTAAGTGGCAGAATGTTGTCCAGAAAACGGAATGCGTTGTGTCGTAGTTTACAGCTTGACTGCGATATTTGCACCTTTCGGTCCAACACATCCGACTTCAGCAAGCATTTGTTGAGTACCGTGTTAGCATTCCCTCTTCGATCACTTCTCCCTAGCCAGTCTGCCCTGCTGAAGCCAGTTATCCAGGATCACCGTGTGGAGGTGTAGAAGGGTCTTGGCAGCTCTGGTTCGCTGGCCCTGACGCTAGTAGTCAGATATGGGTCGCTGTCCACTGCAGCTCATGCGCTGCTCAGCGTCCTACCAATACTTGAACTCAGTTAATCATTTACAACTGTGTAGGCTTAGTGCAACAAGTCGGGGATTGAACCCATACTTATTGTCGCGAGATACGTGCGCTCTAACCACTTTAGCATTCAGCCGATACGAAACATTAAGGCAACCCCAATTTCGCTACCCCCACCCTCCTTCCAGGAAGCCCGTATATCAAAAGCATTATGGTGATCTCTGTTACAAGTGGTTCATGTAGTAATTGGCTCTCACCGGAAGCTACAGAAACACCCTTCTTTCGTCTACTCTTACTACCTCTCAAGCAAACACAACCTCACAAACCTCCTCTTTGCACACACACACACACACACAGCAACCTCCCTCCTCACACAAACAAACCGTTCCACTCACACACATGGAACTCCCCCTTTAAACACACGAAACCCCCCCCCCTCCCCCCCCCCAAATCTTTCCTCTCATAAACACACGGACACCCCTCCATCACACACAAATTCACAAAGTTTCCCTTAACTTCACACACAAATCATCCACCTCACACACAAGAACATTCCCCTCCCCACACACACGTCTTCCCTCCCACACAACTGCACACACAAAAAACATATCAACACAAACCCCAAATACAGGCAACAAGATAATCACACACAAAAAACATGCTAATATAAGAAGCAAAACATACTACAGCGTTAACAAACAAAATATACAGAATCCATCAACCTCACTCATGTCGAAAAGCAAGGGAGAACACACACGCACGCACGCACATACACACACACACACACAGGAGTATATTCTAACCAGATAAATTGTTCACAGAGAAAAGAAACATTCTGCAACTCCGCAATCATATTTAGCATGTTATATAAACATCTATACATTTTAATCCGTCAAAAAGTTACAATATATTTGAGAAAAGTGTATTGTAATTAAAGCAAATAATCCAGGCAGAAAAATGGTGGAAAGTGCCTGCCTTCGCCAGTAGAATAAAGAAAAAAGCAAACTTGAATTAAACAAAATAAAAGTATATATATACATACTGGTCAGACATGTTAGTCAGGGTCATGTTAAAATATGCTGGACAAGACCCCCACCTCACTTCCACGTAGGTCTCCCTGGAAACAGGCTGTTCTCATGGCAGCCTGGCTAACAAAGGGTGGGGATCGACGTGATCCCCGTAGTAATGAGCGACACGCAGATGAGGCCAAACATTGCACAACGGCCTGGTGGACCCCGGTCTACCTTCATTGACACGCTCGAGATGTGAGGAAAGCTTCTGAAACATGTCGCACAACGCCCTATTCAGGGAACGCAAACGGAGTAATTGTACTCATTGTGTGCGTTCAACTATATCATGTGTGTGTGAAATATATATATATATAATGATAAAATATTCCTGGTATCTGTCTCATTTCAGACAAACTAGCAACCCATAGCCATTTTCCACGAGGTCCTATATAGTAATGGTGCCGACACTGCCTTTACCCTCAGTACGTGAATCCTGCGCCAACGCATTTAAGCGAACTGCATTAAGTATTTTTTATTGGCAGAGTTGTTTCAGCATGATGGGGTTGCAAGTCCTATGCACAACCCTCCCTTTTACGGCATGCACAATAATAACCGCACAGCAACTCTTCTTTCTCTCGTCGTTCGGTCGTAGACGCCAACTTGAATATATCTGGATAATTAGCCTGAGCAGGCAGTCATTTTAAGACTCCACACAGGTCACAACAGGACTCAGATACCATCTGTTCAACGGACTAAGAACAGGACATACAGACGAATGTGTCTGCGGCACCGAAAAAACGTCTGCTCGACATCTACTACAAAGGTTTCCAACATACGAGAAGCAGAGAACGAACGTTTGGTCATTACCGATACAATTTGAAAACGTGCGAAGAAAGAAGAAAGAAGAAGAAGGAAGAAGGAAGGAAGAAAGATGGAGGAAGAAGAAGGAAGGAAGAAGAAGGAAGGAAGAAAGAAAGAAACAAAGAAAGAAAGAAGAAGAAGAAGAAGAAGAAGAAGAAGAGGAGGAGGAAGAAGACATTTAAAAATAGGATGAGAATAAAAAGAAAGAGGAAAAGAAGAAAAGAAAAAAAAAGAAGAAATAGAAGGGGAAAAAAGAAAAAGCAGAAAAGAAAAATAAGAAGAAAAGTAGAACAAATGGAAAGATAAAAAGACGAAAAAGAAACGAAAAGAAGAAGAAGGAGAAGAAGAAGAAATAGAAAAGGATGAGAAAAAATTAAAGAAAAAAAGAAAAGAAAAAGGAGACGAAATAGAAAGGGAAAAATGAAAAAGCTGAGAAGAAAAATAAGAAGAAAAGTAGAACAAAAACGATAAAAACACGAAAAAGAAACGAAAACAAAATAAAAGAAAAGAGACAAATTATTTTTAAAATAAAAAGAAGAAAACGAAAAGAAGATGACAGAGAAAGGAAAAGGAGAAAAAAGAATAAGGAGGAGAAAAAGTAGGAAAATGAAAACAAAAAGAAGAGAAAGAAGAAGAAACCTTGTTCACAGACAAAGCTAAAATGGTCAGAGAGATAGAAGCAATAATATATCTCACGAAAGCATTGGCCAGTCTGGGGCGTTTGGTACATCCATTTAGCTTGTACATGAATGGTATCGGAGATGACCACGAGTGCTGTCACTTTCCCTCGTATGTTGGACGCTGAATTCTGAATTTCAGTCGATTAGAGTTCCCTCGTTTGTTGGACGCACTCCAAAAAGCTGGATTCTGAATTTCAGTCGATTAGAGTTCCCTCGTTTGTTGGACGCACTCCAAAAAGCTGGATTCTGAATTTCAGCCGATTAGAGTTCCCTCGTTTGTTGGACGCACTCCAAAAAGCTGGATTCTGAATTTCAGCTGATTAGAGTTCCTTCGTATGTTGGACGCACTCCAAAAAGCTGGATTCTGAATTTCAGCTGATTAGAGTTCCTTCGTATGTTGGACGCACTCCAAAAAGCTGAATTCTGAATTTCAGTCGATTAGAGTTCCCTCGTTTGTTGGACGCACTCCAAAAAGCTGGATTCTGAATTTCAGCTGATTAGAGTTCCTTCGTATGTTGGACGCACTCCAAACAGGTGGATTCTGAATTTCAGCCAATTAGAATTCCCTCGTATGTTGGACGCACTCCAAAAAGCTGAATTCTGAATTTCAGTCGATTAGAGTTCCCTCGTTTGTTGGACGCACTCCAAAAAGCTGGATTCTGAATTTCAGCTGATTAGAGTTCCTTCGTATGTTGGACGCACTCCAAAAAGCTGGATTCTGAATTTCAGTCGATTAGAGTTCCCTCGTTTGTTGGACGCACTCCAAAAAGCTGAATTCTGAATTTCAGTCGATTAGAGTTCCCTCGTTTGTTGGACGCACTCCAAAAAGTTGGATTCTGAATTTCAGCCAATTAGAGTTCCCTCGTATGTTGGACGCACTCCAAAAAGTTGGATTCTGAATTTCAGTCGATTAGAGTCAATCCAATCCAATGATGGGCCTATGCTCCGCCCCCAGGAGTGACGGAAAAAGAATAAAGAAGCAGCTGGATTGGGACCCACGTGGAAAAAAGCGATTGAGAAGACCAGGATACTTCTGGCACAGAACAGTGGAAACGGAGAGGTGGCCAAGTTCAGCTAGATGCTCGTAGGCGGTACTCAAGAGGATAACTTAAAGCATGTCTGTTCTTAGTTCTTAGATATCTAGGTGTGAAATTAGATCACACATTGTCTTACATAACGCACTGCCAAGACACAAAGCGTAAGATACACGCAAGAAATAATATCATCAGAAAATTGACCGGCACATCTACACTTGCCTTGTGTTTCTCCGTAGCTGAATACGCTGCGCCAGTCTGGGAAAAACTCTGCTCATGCGAAACTAGTTGATACAGCAATAAATGAGACGGGTCGGATAGTATCAAGGTGCCTAAAACCCACCCCATTGATAAAATATACCCCATAAATGGCACAGCACACCCCCCGAGATTCGAAGAAGTGTCGCAGCAGAAATAGAACGAGAAAAACAGGAGCACGACCCAAGTCACCAAATGTTTGGACATCAGGTACAGAACACAAGACTCAAATCCAGACATATCTTTCTAAAAACAACAAAGCCGATACAGACAAACCCTGAAAGTCACAGTATCGAGAGATGGCACGAATTGGTGCAGGCCCCAGAGATGGAACTTTGGTAGGAACCTGCTCCTGGACATCATCTACCATACACAACATGGAAGTTGCTGAACAGACTCCGAACTGGTGTATCACGGTGCAAGAGGAATACGAAGCGATGGGGATTCACAGATGATGACACATGTGACTGTGGCACAATACAGGACCAGGACCACCTGATGACCTGCCCCAACCTACAGGAAACATGCAATAAGCGCGACATGCTGGAGGCAAATGACAAGGCAAGCCATGTCACTGAATACTGGATGCAAGATATATAACGTGGTTCTTGGACACGGAAAGTAAGTACGTAAGCTCTGGTTTGGGCTGGATTTAGACGGGAGAAGGGTTTCCTGTTTAGCGGGCTAGGCTCGAGCAGCTTATTACTCCGCTGAATTGGGAAAATCGCTTACGGGGAGTGGTTAACCGATATGCGAGTCCATCTTAATAGACTCAAACACTAGAGCATAGTAGACCCGCAGCCAATTTGGCGCCATCTATGCTGCTCTAAACAAACCACTTAACCATGGCCGGTGTTATGCCATGTCACACAGTTAATCACCTCTAACGACATGCTCTATGTGGGGCAGTGGTGCTATTCTTATCCTTCTCATTCACAAAGACCCCGGATGTTTCTAATGCTTAATTCTACACGAGAGACTAGCCGGCCCCATGCCCAGGCTTTCCGTGTCCCCTCTTTATGCATGAGACAGGGTTGCCATTCTTTGCTCCCGTGTTGGACGACCTCGATTTATGTGGCTAAATACCCACAAGGAGTATGTTCACTCTTTTGCAAGCCCTGGAAATGGCGTTTAAGCTGTGGGTTGTAATAGGTTTCCTCACACTTAGAGCGTGCTGATGTAGGTGGACCACGGGTCCTCCAGGTTGTTATGCTATCCTTGGCTTCACCTGCGTGACACTTGCTACTCCAGGGATCACGTCGATCCCCATATCGTCAGCGTCAGTCAGACCGTCTTGAAAACAGGCTGTCTCCAGGGAACGACAGTGGTCTTGTTCGGTTTGTTATGCCTGATTGGACTAGTGACTTTGTTACCCTTGTACCTCGGTAACACACGTGATAAAATGAAAAAAAAACACTAAGATTAATATTCGTAAGAAGCATTTCTCCTAAACACACACGGTTCTAAGAATAGCGTATGTCTAGAGGAAGTATCTTGCAACTCAACCGAACTATTTCACACACAACTCAGAAAAAAAATTAAACCGCTCTAGAACATGAAATAGTTAACGCCATTACTCGGTCAAATTCGTGCGATCCGTTCAGAATACAAAAATGTACATTCCCCACAAAAATCTCAGCCTGATCTGATACAAATCAGTGTTCATAAAAACACGCGAACATTATCCAGGCATGTTAATACAATAATCACAAGCGTGTGTGTCTGTCTTTGCAAAGCCAGGTCATGGTAACTTGTATAACGCGAGACAACGATGGATGGGGTTTTGCACTGTGCTTAGTAGCAGGTGCCAAAATCCGTTAACTGAAAACTGTGCAGATCATCATCGTGAGGTGCATTGCCGGTACGCGATCATGGGCCTCCCCTCGCTTCTATCACGTGTATCGTTTACCAACTCTGTTGTTGACTGTCGTTCGTACCATTCTCTCAGGCTGCCCGCCATTTCTCTCTGCCTTAATCTGTCTCTATTTCCTGCTATCTTTCCCGTTGTCACAACGTGCTCCAAACCTCCTCTGCTCATAACATGCCCGACAAAGAATGGCTGCCTTGTTCTGATCTTTGCAAAGAGTTGTCTTTGTGTTACTGGCTCCTCGAGTACTGTATCATTAGCCTCCCTTGCAGTCCATGGGATCCGAAGCTTTCTTATGTACAAGCCACATCTTCGCTGCTTCCAAAGATATATGCCCTTGCTTGCTAGTTGTCCATCATTCCCTACCATATAACAGTACTGGTTTTATGTAGCATACAATGACTCTCTTTCTCAGTTCTAGCAACAAGGTCTTGTTGCACAAGATCCTCTTCATGGTCTGGAAGACCTATTTTACTTGGGATATTCAGCATTTTATTTCGTAACTGCATCTTCCATCTGATGTTATGTATATGCCCAGGTATCCATCTCCCACCCGGTGTTATGTTTGTGCCCATGTATTTATCTTCCATCTGATGGTATGTATATGCCCAGGTATCCATCTCCCATCTGATGTTATGTATGTGTCCAGCTGTCGTCACGACAACCCTTAACAACAAAGGCGGTGTTCTTGGCCTGACATCTACAGTAAAAGAACCACTGTAGTCGACACGAGAACCAATGATATGCATTGCGTTATTCCTAATTAGAGAACCACCACGGTGCAAGAACCGCTGTATGTTGTCACAAGGTTCCTGACTTAAAGACGAGACAGAAGAATCAGAAGCCTTAGACGCTACAAGAGCAGAGGGAAAGAACAGAAGGGCATCAGACGAGCGAGGACCAGAAGGGCATCAGACGAGCGAGGACAAGAAGGGCATCAGACGAGCGAGGACCAGAAGGGCATCAGACTAGCGAGGACCAGAAGACCGGCAATGGACAAGAAACATCTAGATTGTTAGTTTGTGTCAACTCTAGTAAGGTAAGACTGTTTTTTTTTGGTATTTTTTTTTTTTTGTTTTTTTTTTTTTTGTTATTGCGTTTGTCTTATTTCGCTATTCACCAAGGCGGTGTGCGTTGTACTGTGGTTTTTATTTTGTGCCTGTCGGCCCAGTGGATCCGACTTCAGCATTAGGTCAGACTGTGTTAGGGTAGTAGGAATATTAGCTAGGACTGACTAAAGTGATAAGACGTCTGGGTTGTTGTTGTGTGCGAATGCTCACAATGAGAAAGTTTACTTTTTTGTGCGCCCTGAAAAGGACGTTAAGTGGGAGGCTGTAGTAGCTTTCCTCACATCCCGAGCGTGCTGATGAAGGTGGACCGTGGTCCTCCAGGCGGCTGTGGCTTCAACTGCGTGTCGCTCACTACTACTCATAGAGAACTGCAGAGAAGTTAAGGTGACTGTCTTAGCCAGTATTTTGCCTGACCCTAACATGTCTGATCAGTAAATTTGTTAGCATCACCAAAGATTGGGTAATTTAGTACAAGAGAATGACCCAATGTGCTACTTGCACGGACCTCTTGATGGGCATGAAAATACCATTCACGCGTTATATTATTGTTATAATACGATTGGCGTTTGAGAAAACAAACATTTATTTGTTATTGCTGGAGTTCAAATATTTGTTGGAGTATTCTAATTAGAGTTGTGAGTTACTGAGTGATATTTGCAAGGATGAACGGAGTTAAGAGAGTAACCTGTTTCACTGCTGGTACTTATAGTTCCTGTCTTCGTCTCGCTAATTCGCATATTGTATTTGGCACAGTTTGTCGCAAGAGCGTCCGTGTGATTGAGCGGTTTATTCTCATTATTGTACACCAGACACTGATCATCTGTAAGGAGCAATCCGAGGGTTAAAATAGGTTGTTTCTGCTCGTTAGTAACAGGTCAAGAATTCAATGGTTAATATGAGGGTCAGGTGCAACATACTGACCAAAGCTTCCACCTAAGATCCACCCAACATATACGGAAACAGGCTTTTTCCAGATTGTGTTGCAGTAGCTAGGTTTTAGTTCCGATTAGGACACGGGAGTCAATAGCACTTAAACTGTACATCGTACTGGCTTGGCTTGGCTTCGTTCATTCTCAATCTCCCACTACCAAACCCTGAAAGGGCTTAAGCAACTGAATATAGTCCAGAGAACAGAATGCGTTGTGTCGTAGTTTACAGCTTGACTGCGATATTTGCACCTTTCGGTCCAACACATCCGACTTCAGCAAGCATTTTTTGAGTACCGTGTTAGCATTCCCTCTTTGATCCCTTCTCCTTATACAGTCTGCACTGCTGCAGCCTGTTATCTAGGATCACCGCGTGGAGGTGTAGAAGGGTCTTGGCAGCTCTGGTTCGCTGGCCCTGACGCTAGCAGTCAGCTATGGGTCGCTGACCACAGCAGCTCATGCGCTGCTCAGCATCTTGATCCCCAGTGTACTGCAATCGACAGGATGAAATCTTTTTTTCTTTCTTTTGGGCGGGGCAGGTGGGGAGGGGGGGTTGACCTCAGCCCGATTGTATATATTATTTCGTGTGAGAGTATATCTTGTTTAGAACGTGAGGTGGATTGGATTACGCTCCTGGAGTCTGTTATAATGACCGTTTTTCACGCAGTTGTGTTTACGGTTATACAAATCTCGGCTGGTGCATGTCAAGCTGCTGCTGGTGCTTTAGCTCTTAAATTTCTACAGGTCTCTGCTGCTGGTATGGACCATCTCCACCTACAGACGGGGCCCAGAAAGGAGTTCCCTCCCTATTCATCATTTCCGCCGTGTTTCATATGTGGATACCCTGCTGAAGTCGGATCGAAAGGTGTAAATATCGCAGTCAAGCTGTAACTGTAAACTGCGACATAGCACATCCCGTTCTCCGGAAAAAATACTGCAACTTGCAAGGTCCTTTTCAGGGTTTGGTAGCGGAAGATTGAGAACGAAGAAGAATGAAAAGAACAAGAAGAACACATTTCTCTAGGTGTATTGTCGAGTTGATGTCGAGTTGTGACGATGATGATTATCGAGTAGCGTGATAAAACCACATCCATATCCATGACGAACTGGATAACAACAGTTCTGGATGTCATTGGTCCAGGAAGACGAGACAATAGGCCGACCAAGTTGTAGATGGACACAAGACATCAAAGACACCCTAAACGTGAACATGGAGCAGGCGGGTAGACTGACTGCTGATCGAGATTTCTACCGAATGGTATGTTATGGGGACGACGTTCTATCAACGACATGCTACATGATGATGATCTATTATCAAAAATAGTCAGCATACAAACTCCTGTCCATTATTAAAAAGCACTTGGCACTGAAAATTTCTCAGAGCGAGAAAACATTTTGCACACTATCAGTAACACAGAAGCTTTTTGCACATTATCAGTAACACACAAGCTTTTTTGCACACTATCAGTAACACAGAAGCTTTTTGCACATTATCAGTAACACACAAGCTTTTTTGCACACTATCAGTAACACAGAAGCTTTTTTGCACATTATCAGTAACACACAAGCTTTTTTGCACACTATCAGTAACACAGAAGCTTTTTTGCACATTATCATTAACACAGAAGCTTTTTGCACATTATCAGTAACACAGAAGCTTTTTGCACATTATCATTAACACAGAAGCTTTTTGCACATTATCAGTAACACAGAAGCTGTTTGCACATTATCATTAACACAGAAGCTTTTTGCACATTATCAGTAACACAGAAGCTTTTTGCACATTATCAGTAACACAGAAGCTTTTTGCACATTATCAGTAACACGCAAGAATCTTCACGCCAAACAACGAAACGGTCAGGACTGTTCAAAGAAAATTACGAGTAAAACATTTGATTAAACAGGATATAACTGTGATATCTTGGAGGTAACTATCACTCTACTCATTGCCCGTATCATCATTATCATCATCGTGTAGCGTGTCCCAATTCGCTGTCACAACAACCGATCTGTAAGATTCTCCTTCTCTAGACATAATTCCCGCATTTCTCGTTGTCATCTTCAGGACCTCCGTGATGTCTTGTGCCCATCTTCTCCTCGGTCTGCCCGTGCCCCACTTTCCAGGCACCATACCCTCCAGGCTCGTTCTCTCTAAGCAATTATGACGTTTGATGTGGCCAAAACATTGAAGCTTTCTGGACATGATATTGTTTACTAACTAATTTTCCTCGCTATCCAGTTGTTTTTGGATATCTGCATTTTTCCTTTTCGCTATCCATGGTATTTTTCGCTTTACTAATTATCTCAAAAAATGTCTTTAAAATGTATTGTAGTCGGTTTGTGCATGTGCTTAAAGTGTCAATTGTCTAGCTTTTCGCGTAGTGTTTGAATTTTAAGATTCAAGATTGTAGATTTTATCGTAACTTGCTACAAAATTTTACCCAAACTAACTACAAGATTTGACCTAAAAAAACTACAAGATTTGACCCTAACTTTCTACAAAATTGTACCCAAACTAACTACAAGATTTAATCTTAACTAACTACAAGATTTACCCGTCACTAACTACAAGATTTAACCCAAACTAACTACAAGATTTAACCCAAACTAAGTACAAGATTTAACCGTCACTAACTACAAGATTTGACCTAAACTAACTATAAGATTTGACCCAAACTAACTACAAGATTTAACCTAAACTAACTACAATTGTTTACCCTAACTAACCACAAGATTTTACCTGTAACTAACTACAATTGTTTACCCTAACTAACTACAAGATTTTACCTGTAACTAACTACAATTGTTTACCCTAACTAACCACAAGATTTTACCTGTAACTAACTACAATTGTTAACCCTAACTAACCACAAGATTTTACCTGTAACTAACTACAATTGTTTACCCTAACTAACTACAAGATTTTACCTTTAACTACAATTGTTTACCCTAACTAACTACAAGATTTTACCTTTAGCTAACTACAATTGTTTTCCCTAACTAACTACAAGATTTTACACAAACTTACAAGCGAAGTTGAATAATAGCATTTTAAAACAAGAACAATACTGACATGAGCCAGGACGAGACTAGCTTACAGACTCGTGAGTGTATTTCTGTGAAACTATGATTGGCCAACGTCCTGTCAGCTAAATGGCAGAGGCACTACCACAGCTGCACGTGAATGGTGTACGGGAGAAAAGAGGGGGGGGGGGGGCAATGTTGGGCTAGGATCAATGTAACCGTCCAAGGCACGTCTATTATGTTACTAGTCGACGTCACTACGAGCAGACTCCATACGTGCTCAGTATCTACCAGCATATGGCTAATGGTGCATATACTGATGGTGCCTGCAGCTCGCTGAGTGTACACACTGCTGCTGTGTTAGGTGACACATACTGACCAATACCTCACCCCACGTTCACTGCCAATGACGAGTCTCAATGGCCCCCACTGCCCGGAGGACTCTGGCCCACCTTCTCAAGTACGCCTCGGAATGTGAGACGAGTCACTGTAACCTGAAACCAAATAAATGTCACGAGCTAGCAAAATTAGCTGAGGACGAGTGGCTTCCAACATCATGTCAACAGTCACGACTGCTGCTCATTCTTGGCACTACATTTAAACTTGTTTTTTTAAACACACCCAAACACCGGGATCTAGCCATATCATACAGGCGATTTGTGCTCGTGACTCTGAAGTTACGCAACCGTTTAAAGTTTTGCCATTGTCAAAAGTTACGCCAGCGCCTAACAGCCTGCTATTTTCTTATGTCATGTCAATGTCTAAAGTTCCGCCAACATATAAAGGTCCGCCAACATATAAAGGTCCGCCAACATCTAAAGTTCCGCCACCATTGAAGTTCCAAAAACGCCTTAAGCTCCACAAACATCTAAAGTTCCGCCAACATATGAAATTCTGAAAACGCATTAAGCTCCACAAACATCTAAAGTTCCGCTAACATCTAAAGTCCCGCCAACATCTGAAGTTCTAAAAACGCCTTAAGCTCCACAAACATCTAAAGTTCCGCCAACATCTTAAGTTCCGCCAACATCCCAAGTTCCTCCAACGTCTTAAGTTTCAGTTAGTGGCCCGGGATTCTCTTATCTTCCACATTTCCATTCCGGCTCCAATCCAACAGGCGACCTGGTCATTTACCTGGCCATCTCTATTGTTTCTCCATAGCCTCCACCTGTACTGGTTATCGCATTGTCAGCCTGTGTTTTTTCCCCTGGTACAACAACAATTTACTGCTGAATGCCACTGAAGGTCTTCAATCAACCAAAACCCGCCGCTCCTCTCGGTGCATAGCAACTTGAAAATATCCCGCCAGAATACAGTCATATGCTGCTCTTTCTCTCCAGGTGTAATCATGTAATCTTAGTTCCTTCTCACATTCGCTTTTCCATGTATTCTTGGGACAACCTTAAACTTAACGTCTTTATACTGGTTTAGAAGACCCTGCAGAGTATGTATACAACCAGTCACATTTACATCACCCTGCTCCAAAATCTATGCGCATCCAGTCCATTCTTAAACGCATTAACTGTCCCTGCCTCCACCACCTCCCCTGGCAATGCATTCCAAGCAGACACCACTCTCTGACTAAAAAAATATTTCCTAATATCTAACCTGGACCTCTCTTTAGTCAGCTTGTAGCTATGCCCTCGTGTTATTGTAGGTGGCTGTATTTTAAAAAACTTGTTATAGTCTAATTTATCGATTCCTCTGATCATCTTATAAACCTGTATTAAGTCACCACGAATTCTTCTCTCTTCGAGACACTGTAGGCCCGTTTTTCTGAGTCGTTCCTCATAACTGTAATTCTGGAATCCAACTATCATCTTTGTCGCTCTTTTTTGTATTCTTTCTAGCATGTTTATGTCCCCTCTTTGATAAGGACTCCACACCTGTACACAGTACTCCAATCTAGGTCTAACTAAAGCTTTATACAGTTTGACGATCACTTCCTATTTCTCTTCCCTTGAGGATTCCATGTATGAGCCTGTATGGTATTGTTGGACTGTGCCTTTAACAATGTATGCCTGTACAGCACCATTTTCTTCGCTTAATTTATCGGACTGCAGTCTTGGTCGTTCTCCACATCTCCGCTCCATTAGGTATGTTCAAAATGTATCCGACCTTTGCATCGGAAAAATACAATTACTCACCTGCAGGTTTGGCTTGTCTTCGTTCGTTCTCAATCTCCCGGTACCAAACCCTGAAAGGTCTTAAGTAGCAGAATGTAGTCCAGAGAACAGAATGCGTTGTGTCGTAGTTTACAGCTTGACTGTGATATTTGCACCTTTCGGTCCAACATATCCGACTTCAGCAAGAAATTGTTGAGTACCGGCTTAGCATTACCTCTTCGATCCCTTCTCCTTAGCCAGTCGGCCCTGTTGCAGCCTGTTATCCAGGATCACCACGTGGAGCAGCTGGTGAATGAAAACCCGACAGATGCTCACCACACTCAACACTGAAAGGCTGACTGCCAGCGACTGAAGCATTCTGAAGGGCGGGAATAAAATTCCCGCATGCGCATGGCGGTCCCATATACCTCGCTGCCGAAGGACAACATCCATGCTTTCATTTGTTTCCAAGAACAAAATTACCGTCGGCAACATTTTTAACACATCTCTTTGTTATTCCCCATGGTCATCTGGCACGACAAAAATGTACTTCTGGTTGTTAGTGAAAGTCTACAATTAAGTTGTAATTCCCCTGGCTGTGTGTCACGATTCTAAGCCACATGTGTGGGGTCTCATAGCGAACACTGTCGTCGGGGATGGTGTGTTAGATACTATATTGTGCCGGAGCTCCGGTGTATTCAAGGTTGGGTAACAAGCTACCTTCATCGTTGTCTCTATCTACATTAACTTAGTAAGGTATCCAATCACAGCTAGGTAGTCTGAAGCGTGTTGGGACTTGGGGTTGAACCCGGTATCTTAGTCTCGAGAAGCCAAGGAGCTAACTACTCAAGCCATAGCGTCGGAGACGCAATGTTACTATTGTGCTGATAAGCATAGTGGTGAGCTTAATGATGAACAAAACATCGCATTGCATTACAGCCAGGAGGATATATATCCACCTTCACAAGTAAGCCTTCAAAACCCCTCGACTATCCCAGCACTGGGAAAAATGTCGCATGACAGTTGTTGTTTTTTTTAACAAGTAAGCCTAGGGATGTAAGGTGAGCTGCTGTAATCCGTCACCAAAGAAAATCAACAAGAGCACCTAATTCGAGCACGAGTGTCATTAGCAAAAACTATTGTGTTAAACGTCAAGGGTAGTCTCACGGCACTAACAGATAGCCGGGGGCCATCTTCTACTCCTTCGATCACCCGATGCAATGCTTCTAGCCTGGTGAGGTTCACGAAGGAGACTGTGCGTTTCAGGTCTTGGATGTTCTACACAGCTTTTCGAGCATGGTTGTTCCCCAAGCATAGACTGCCTCTCTTTGGTCTGCATAAGCCGGGCAATCCTGCAGTATATGTCCTGGTGTCTGCAATTGCATGTGGCAGCGCCTATAGAACCCATTCTGTGGAGGCGGACCTTGGGTCTGCATGGGACCGTTCTGAGTCTGAAGATCTGTGTTTGTCCATCTCTGACAAGTTTGTCTGTCCTCGTTGTCTGGCTTGTATTATTGAGCTGGGCTCTCCATTCCGTCCACCTGGATCGCTATACAAGTGTTTTTTTCCTATTTATTACTCTGTGGATTTCGAGTCTGTGTGTCGCCACTTTCAACTTTTGTGAGCTCATCTGGAGGGAGCGAAAGTGTTAGATATATCATTGTACGAAGCAATAAAGGCATAGACAGACTAGGCAGAGATTGACAGACAAAGATCTTCAGACTAAGAACGGGACATTGCAGACTCAAGGCCAACCTCCACATAATTGGTCTCAGAGACACTGCTACGTGCGATTGCGGAGCACCCAAGCAAACACATAACATATCCAGCAGGACTGATCCACTTATGCAGACCAAAGAGAGGTAGTCTGGCCCGGGGGGAGCGACAATATTTGAAAAACTGTGAGTGGTCGAAGACAAGCGCAGGTTCCTTCGTGAACCTCACGGGGCTAGAAGGATATCATCAGTTGATTGAAGAAGAAAGAGATTGTACGAAACCACAACTTGTTTATGAGGTGATCTGGTCAGCGCCGTTCAATAACAAAGACATGTACCAATTTACAGCCGGGTCGAATGGAACGCGAAAGTTGAACTCCTACTTTGTCCTGAAAAGACACAACGCTAACTTCTTCTTCGTGGTTCGTTCTCATTCTCCCGCTACCTAGCCCTGAACGTTCTCAATCTCCCGCTACCAAGCCCTGAACATTCTCAATCTCCCGCTACCAAGCCCTGAACGTTCTCAATCTCCCGCTACCAACACCTGAACGTTCTCAATCTCCCGCTACCAAGCCCTGAACGTTCTCAATCTCCCGCTACCAAGCCCTGAACGTTCTCAATCTCCCGCTACCAACACCTGAACGTTCTCAATCTCCCGCTACCAAGCCCTGAACGTTCTCAATCTCCCGCTACCAAACACTGAACGTTCTCAATCTCCCGCTACCAAGCCCTGAACGTTCTCAATCTCCCGCTACCAGGCCCTGAACGTTCTCAATCTCCCGCTACCAAGCCTGAAAAGTGTTTTGCAAGTAGGAAGATGCTGTCCGAAGAACGGCATGCGTTGTGTCGTAGTTTACAGCTTGGCTGCGATATTTGCACATTTCGGTGTTAAAATATAAATTCCATAGCAGAAACTGCCGTGTGTGATGAAGTATTAGAAAGCCACAGCTGGTGTGAGGTGGAGTGGCAAGTCCCCTTCCTCATTGTCTTTCTTTCCCTAACCGTTGGTCGGGTACCCATTTACAAATGAATACAGCTGAGTCGACATAAGCGTGCCGATATAGGGAGTTAAACAACATACCTTTGCATTGAAAAGCAAACACTCTACCATTACGCTAATCGTGTTAAACACATCATCTTACATTTGACTTGGAAAATAATTCCGAGACGTTCCGTATCGGACTACCAGAGTTGAAAGCATATCTGGATCCGCCTATTCTGGCGCTGATAACCTGGTTCGTTATTATCACCGGCATTATCAATGACACCGCTCAAACGGGAGAGGAACATGCTATGAATGTTTTATCACCAGTTTGTCAGAGAACATCGCAGCTATGAATATTTGAGGACAGCATAGTCCATCAATGGGACGGAGAATGGTCCCAATCGATGGTACGGTGCCTTTCCCTGTTATTATTTTGTTAAAACCAGTGCGATTATAGTCACGCCCAAAGTTTCATTTAAAAGCAGTATTTATAAAGCAAGTATCAACGAAACAAGACATTTTATCGACATCGTCAGTTAGTTTTAATATACGAAATCAAACCGGGACTTTTTGGTCTAGTCCCATCTGTTATAGCATGCTGGAACTACTATCATTAGTTAGGGGAACTTGTGTCCTAGTTCTACCTGCTATAGCGTGCTGGAACTACTATCATTAGTTAGGGGAACTTGTGTCCTAGTTCTACCTGCTATAGCGTGCTGGAACTACTATCATTAGTTAAGGGAACTTGTGTCCTAGTTCCACCTGTTATAGCGTGCTGGAACTACTATCATTAGTTAGGGGAACTTGTGTCCTAGTTCCACCTGTTATAGCGTGATGGAACTACTATCATTAGTTAGGCGAACTTGTGTCCTAGTTCTACCTGATATAGCGTGCTGGAACTACTATCATTAGTTAAGGGAACTTGTGTCCTAGTTCCCCCTGTTATAGCGTGCTGGAACTACTATCATTAGTTAGGGGAACTTGTGTCCTAGTTCCACCTGTTATAGCGTGATGGAACTACTATCATTAGTTAGGGGAACTTGTGTCCTACTCCCACCTGTTATAGCGTGCTGGAACTACTATTATTAGTTAGGGGAACTTGTGTCCTAGTTCCACCTGTTATAGCGTGCTGGAACTACTATCATTAGTTAGGGGAACTTGTGTCCTAGTTCCACCTATTATAGCGTGCTGGAACTACTATTATTAGTTAGGGGAACGTGTGTCCTAGTTCCACCTGTTATAGCGTGCTGGAACTACTATCATTAGTTAGGGGAACTTGTGTCCTAGTTCTACCTGTTATAGCGTGCTGGAACTACTAACATTAGTTTGGGGAACTTGTGTCCTAGTTCTACCTGTTATAGCGTGCTGGAACTACTATCATTAGTTAGGGGAACTTGTGTCCTAGTTCTACCTGTTATAGCGTGCTGGAACTACTATCATTAGTTATGGGAACTTGTGTCCTAGTTCTACCTGTTATAGCGTGCTGGAACTACTATCATTAGTTAAGGGAACTTGTGTCCTAGTTCTACCTGCTATAGCGTGCTGGAACTACTATCATTAGTTAGGGGAACTTGTGTCCTAGTTCTACCTGAATGCTTTGCATTCCTTTGGATTACACCAGCGAGGCCGAGAAGGGGATCCTTTAGTTTGGGCAGCCCAGGGTCTCCATATTCAGCGCCCAGGCTTGCGCCCCGAGAGGCTACTCACAAGGTGTCACGCGCATGGTCTGCAAAGACTGAGACGCCTATGAATGTTAATGTATCATGGCAGAAATATAGACACCGTTGGAGGTAGTTATTGAGATATCAAATGGAGAATACAAAAGAGGGAATTTTATTGCTTTATGGCATTGGTGGAAATCGAAATAAATTCAGCCTGACACGAAAATACAGATCTTCAACTCCAATATCAAGTGTGTCTTATTGTACTGTCTGCCAACGTATATTAATGCACCACGTGGGGAGATGCATTCTTCATTTGTGTGTCAACATGTGGCCGTTGATATTTCCGTGAAAGATAATCCGTGACCGAATCTGTAACACTACCCTGAGGCAGATAGTGGAGACAATACCAGCTAGTGCCTACATTGACGCCCAAAAGATCAAGTGGTTTAGCCATGTAGTCAGAATACATTATGACCAGCCTGCAGCTAGAACATATCATATGCACGTCTCCGGTCCATTAGCAAGTGGCGTACCTAGGTGTCGGTGGTTCAAGTGTGTCTCTGACACTCTCAGGAAGTTACACTTAACCCTTTACACCCTAGTATGCCTGAAACCACCAACAAAAAGGCCTATGTACTTTCCCTTTAACCAACCAGTCAGAGTAGATGGACCAAAAATGTGAAGACAGCGATGGCCTAGATGAAGAAAATAAGCATGGATAAGGCATCTACTCTGAAACAAAGTGTGATCACGGATAAAGGCGAGTAATTTTAAGGCTTGGGGTGAAATGGGTTAAGGGCAGCAAAAGCCTCCCAACTGGCGATAACAGGAAACCTACGCATCCCGCATCTCTGTGACCCCTCAAAACAAGGCCAGAATAGGCAATGGCGAGCTTATTGAGTAGACTCGCATTTCAATACAGCCAGGAGAACCACTGTCCACCTCCTCAAGCACTACTATTAATGTAAAAAGAGCCACTGTAACCTGCTACCAAAGAACACGACGTCAAGAGTTATCTCAGCGCACAACGAATATCTTCGAACAATGGCATGGCTCTTCTGTCATAATGGGAACAAACGCAAAATAAAACATGTATACTTGATGAGAGGTTATATACTTAGTTTTAGTCGACCTGTACTCTACAATGGCGCCGGCCCCTGTACATGTCCCAGCTCTTGTGCGAGTTGGTAGTAGTCGGGTGAATTTCTTTGCTTAGCGGGCTGGGCTCGAGCAGTGCTATTTTTTTGTTCGTTTTGTGTCTCATCTCGGCTTTCAGTCGATTCTGTCTCGAGCACGGGTTGTCTAGCCGATGGCTTACTTGTTTGTTTCAGGGTCGTTTGTGTTGTACAGTTCGAGCGAATCTTGCCATCTGGGGTGGGGACGGGGGGTTTCGGTCGTCTGCTATGTGATATTTTTTTGTCGCACGGGTACCACAGAGTGGTTGCTGTGCTCCAGCGTTCGTCTTTCCTTCTGACTACATGACCATCCCATCGGTGCTTGGAGTTATTGGCACGATGTATCACATCCTTGACGTGTGACAACGACTGGATGTCATTTTTGTGTAAGCCAGTCTGGTGCTGTTGCCTACGTGGTAGGCTCACGAGATTTACAAATATAAGCCCCGTGTTCATGACTTAGTAGTTAATAACACATATAGGCCCTGTGTTCATGACTTAGAAGTTAATAACAAATATAGGCCCTGTGTTCATGACTTAGTAGTTAAGAACAAATATAGGGCCTGTGTTCATGACTTAGTAGTTAAGAACACATATAGGCCCCATGTTCACTTAGTAGTTAAGAACAAATATAGGCCCCGTGTTCACTTAGTAGTTAAGAACAAATATAGGCCCTGTGTTCACTTAGTAGTTAAGAACAAATATAGGCCCCGTGTTCACTTAGTAGTTAAGAACAAATATAGGCCCTGTGTTCACTTAGTAGTTAATAACAAATATAGCCCCTGTGTTCATAACTTAGTATATAAGAATATGCCCACGAAATGGGTACTGGTAATTAGCGAAGAGCAGCATCAACGTTACGGGAACGCTTCCAAGACCTCCACTTGACTTTCTTCGTAGAGCTTTTGAAAACAGAAAGTACTTTATCAGCTTAGTCAATGAAGTCCACATAGTTCGTAGTGGTGAATCTACTGAGACCTCGGAAACGCAGCCAAAAACATCCACTCCACTTTCTAGCAGCACACTTGAAAAAAAAATAAGGTGCTTCATCAGTCTAGTCAGTGAAGGGCACAGAGTTGGACACCGTGGGAATCTACTGAGACTCCTCGCATTGCACAACAGCTAGGTGGGACCAGATCCACCTTTGTCAGTAAGCTTCATGATGTAAGAAGAGTCAATGTAACGTACTACCAAAGTTACGTCAACAACAGCAACAGACCTTCATATGATCAAACCATGTCATTCTATATTAGTAGATTAGATGAAGCACGAATTGGTACAGGCCCCAGAGATGGAACTTCGGGAGGAACCTGCTCCTGGACATCAGCTACCATACACAACATGAAAGTCGATGAACAGACTCCGAACTAGTGTATCACGGTGCAAGAAGAATATGAAGCGATGGGGATACACAGATACACACGTGATTGTGGCGCAATACAGGACCCAGACCACCCGATGACCTGCCCCAACCTTCATGAAACATGCAATATGCGCGACACGCTGGAGGCAAATGACAAGGCAATCCATGTCGCTGAATACTGCATGCAAGATACATAACGTGGTCCTTGGACATGGTAAGTAAGTAGGTAGGTAAGTAGGTAAGTAAGTAAGTAAGTAGTAAGTAGGTAAGTAAGTAGGTAAATAAGTATGTAAGTCAGTAAGTAGGTAAGTAAGTAGGTAAGCAAGTAAGTAGGTAAGTAAATAAATAAATAGACAAGTAGGTAAAAGTAAGTAAGTAAATTTCAAAAATGCGACGATTGTGCTTTGTGAAGAAAGCTGCAAATCTATCCAGACAAGGCAAAACATAAATGGGGAGGTCACAAGCAATCTAGCACCCCCGAGGCAAAAAAAAAATCGCAGGGAAGACCTCCAATGCGCTGGATGGTCAGACTTCCTTGCTGTTCAGAACAACATCCGAGATGCCTCGGTGCTTACTACGCACTGGACTTTCGTGACCCAAGACAGGGTCGCTGGAGACGACGTTGGGACTTAACATCTTCATCCTGGTTTAGAAGACTCTACAGAGTCTGTATACAACCAGTTTCTTGGAGGGTGGTTAACCGATGTGCGAATCCATCTTAATAAATACTAGAGAAAAGTAGACCCACAGGGTGTTAGGCGCCATCTATGCTGCTTTTAACAAACCACCTAACCACGGATAGTGTTATGCCATGTCACATAGTTATTCGCCTCTTACAACATGCTCTCTTTGGGGCAGTGGTGCTATTCTTGTCTTTGTCATACACATATGACATACTCTACGCTATGGAACGGGGCCAAACAAGACTCAATCAGTACATTAAATATATTACCACACAACAATCAACAATATAATATGCAACTAACTGTATTTCAAGCTCGAAAAACATTCGGAAAAAAAAAAGATCGGAATGTTATCTTAAATAGCAATGAATAAGTTAATCACGAAGCTGGAGCACAGGGCCAAAGGACAAATTAATAGGAGTGCCAATTATCAGATATAATTAATTGCTAATAAAGAGGTATCTGAGTGAACGGGTTACAGAACACAGATACGTTATCTTGGAGCCTGGGCAGGTAATGCATTAAACGAGAAACAAACAGGCGGAGGTAGAGCGGTCGGTATGATATCCCTAGTTACGAGACAGTAATTGAACATTTCAGCGGTTTGTGGGTGTTTGCATAGTTCGTGTTTTGCAGGAGCGAGCAACAGGAGCGAAGAATATGTACGCTGTATGTAATGTAAGCTGTCGTGTATGTTCTAAGACTTCTTAATTTGACTTCATTATACTGGTTGAGAAGTGTCTAGGGAGTATGTATGCAACCAGTTTATTCCACTCCACCGATGCTAACTAAAAATAACTGAGTATCCAATCTATTTGTGAATGCGTTAAGTGACCCTGCCTCCACAACATCCTGTGGCAATGTATTCCAAGGGGACTCAGTGGTCTCCAGGTAAGGTGTCCGCCTCGGGTGCCGGAGGTCGCGTGTTCGAATCACGATGGTGACCGGCGATTTAATTTCAGGTGGATCTTCTGGTAAAAATTCTCCTGATTTCTGGGTAGTGAGATCGGACTCCTGTGTTCAGTCAGTGTCGAGCACGCTAAAAAATTGCATGGCAGTTGGAAATCGAATACAGTGGGCTTAACTGTCGCTGCCCGGACAATTTTCAGATTAAAAATCGACTCAAGTTATTTGTACCTTTCCCAGGGTGGCTTTGTTAAGAGCAGATCGCACATCGGTAAACACCACCCTCAAATATAACCGTTGTATACAAACTCTGTAGAGTCTTTGTAACAGTTCCCGCCGGAGCAAGAGAATTTGGGTCAGGGGTGATGTGGTTGCTGATAACAAAGGTACCTGAACATGTTAAAGCTTAAAGGTACCTGAATGCGTGTCAAGGTCACCCACCGTCTAAACAAAGAAAAACAGAGTTGGGGCAAAGAATGTGGACAGATAGGAGCTGACCACTGTCGTTCCGATTTGGGTAGTGGGATAATGAGTGACAGACGTATTGGCAACGGAGCTTCCTGCTATAGATGAGTGACAGGTGTGCAAAGAATTTCGTTCCAATAAGACTGAATAGAGCCATCCCCCAGAGATCCATTGGTCAGCTTTGATACTGCTTTAGTGTATATAACACAGAGTCAAAATTTAGCTCAGCAGGCTGGATGGAGAGGAGAGCGAGAGAATGAAAGTAGATAGGAGTCTGGTTTAGCTCACCGACTTAGATAGAGGAGCGATTGATAAACTGTTGTAGGAATGTTAGTGATAGAACAGGATCGCTCAAGTAGGTGTGTGAGTTTTGTATTAATAGATATTCTGAACGTGTGTTGTAAGCAGGACACATTGTGAACGAGGTATGTCCAGATCGCCCGCCTGAGGGGATTTGAGTGAGGAAGAGTTTTTGATAAGGTGTGTTGAGGACGCAGTTAAATAGATGTGTGTGTGATGGGAGTAAGGCAATAGAACTGGGTTTTAGATATTTGGGAATTCCATCAATAGCTAATGCTTAAAATTGTATATTAACATATATATAATATAGGAATATTTAGTTAAGATGATATATATATTGTATTGTGTTTGTAATTTCACTACTCATTTTTCTGGTGTGAGTATTATATAATAAATATGCCATCTGCTGTGTGCTATATTATTTGCAGTGTGTGGTCATGATGATGTGGATGAGTGTGATAGTGTTCTAAGTTAGAATAACCCTTGGGCAAACAGTAGGGATCTGCTACATCTTCTAAACAGTCTTAACAGTATAAAGATGTTTAGTTGAGAAATCACCAATCTCTGATTAAAAAAATATTTCCTAACATCTAATCTGGACCGCTTATTAAAAAATTAAAGCTGCGCCTTCTTGTTCTTGTTGCCGGTTGTACATTGAAAAGCCTGGTATAGTCCAATTTATCTTTTCCCTAGTTACCTTATAAATATGTATTCAATAACCTCGAATTATTCTCTTTTCTAGACACTATAGGCCAGTTTTTCGTTCCTCATAACTATCATTCTGAAATCCCACTGTCAATAATGCAGCTTTTCTTCAGTCATGTGGACCGTCTTCCCCAGGATGTCCCAACCCATCAGATCTTGCACATGGATGCCGAAATCAAAGGTGGGGAAAAAGACACCACCAGACATCAAGACGTCTCCGGGGCCTAATTGATCTTTTCCATAGATTTATTTATAAACTTGTCTCCTCAAATTCTTCTTTGTTATAAACACTAGTCCAGTTTTTCTGATTATCTGGCTATGCTGTACCGTAGTTTATAGACAAAGAGATAACAACCCGAAGGTGCTGGGTTTGATCCCGATCACAGCACTGGCCGTTACTCCAGGGAAGCAAACCCTTAGAGAATGCAGGAGGAAGGAGACCCTTACATAAAATGAATGCTGAAGTCGGATGCACTGGGCCGACAGGCGCAAATTTATTTTTTTTTGCCTTCGCCTTATTTATCTATCACTCAAGGCGGTGTGTTGCACAGAGACGCAAAATAAAAACCACAGTGCAACGCACACCGGCTTGGGGATTTTAGTAATTAGGCGAACGCAAAAACAAAACAAAAAAAGCAATAGAGCGATTTCTGCGGTCCGGCACTGCCCAATTCTTAGTCCAGGCTTGCTTTCTCTCAGCGACCCCAATTTATTCTCTCAGCCAGTATACACAGATGCAGCCAGTTTCCGGGGTCGTCACTTGGATGCGGAATATGGTTTTGGTCAGCGGTGGTAGGATGACCCTGGATGCAAACAGTCAGTTATGAGTCACTGACTGCCGTTATTTCATTCCCTGCTGCTTTGGCCCCTGAGATGCGACTAACGGCTGAGCAGAAGAGATCCGACACCCCATAAGCCACAAGAAAGAAACCTTTACACTTCTGGTAAAAGAAAAGGGAAACAATAAGGTAATTGCATAACGAAAAAGGACCCGAATCATCAGTTATCTTTGTCTTTTAAAAACAAATAATGTCTGAAACTTGCAACAGTTTTATCAAGCCGAGAAATGAATACCAGAGTTTGGTAAAGGTTAGAGAAGGTAAGGCAAAAGGGAAAGCAACCAGACAACCCACAGAGTTGAAGAAAAAAAAAACAGACAACCTAAAAAGCTAAAGGAAGGCAACGATAAATCCGCAGATCTGAAGAAAGACAACCAAACATCCACATGTCTGAAGAAAGACAACCAAACTTCCACATGTCTGAAGAAAGACAACCAAACATCCACATGTCTGAAGGGAGGCAACCAAACCTCCACATGTCTGAAGAGAGGCAACCAAACCTCCATATGTTTGAAGGAGGGTAACCAAACATCCACATGTCTGAAGGAAGGCAACCAAACATCCACATGTCCGAAGAAAGGCAACCAAACATCCACATGTCTGAAGAAAGGCAACCAAACATCCACATGTCTGAAGGGAGGCAACCAAACCTCCATATGTTTGAAGGAGGGTAACCAAACATCCACATGTCTGAAGGAAGGCAACCAAACATCCACATGTCAGAAGAAAGGTAACCAAACATCCACACGTCTGAAGGACGGCAACCAAACATCCACACGTCTGAAGAAAAGCAACCAAACATCCACATGTCTGAAGGAGGGTGACCTGGCAAGGCCACAGAGCTGAATGAACGCAAACAGACAACCCACAGATCAGAAGGAAAGCAACCAAAACCCAGAGATCTGGAGGAAATAATCGAGAACCCACAGAGTTGAAAAAAAGCAACCAGACAACCCACAGAGTTGAAAGAAAGCAACCAGACAACCCACAAAGTTGAAAAAAAGCAACCAGACAACCCACAGAGCTGAAAACTTAGCATAGCAAATTAGGTGCCACAGAACATCTTCACTCATGATGTACCTGGTGAAGAAACAGTATGAACAAAGAAGATTGTCCATATAATTAGTAACCTCACCATGGTGAAACGAATTGCTACAGAAACTTACACTGAAAGACCACATACAGTGCATTTGTAGTACCAGTAAAGCGACCATACTAAAAAAAATCTGGGATGAGAGGGGGTGCGCGGCTGGCAAAGACCTGAAACGTCCCCTTTGTGAACCTCACCAGGCTAGCAGCACAGCATCAGTTGGTCGAAGAAGAAGAAGAAATGCATTGGTGCTGGCTTCGTAAGGTATAAGCCACAGTGGTTGCCTCATGCTCAGAAAGGAAAAAAACCTTGACAAGACAATGTTTATACACAATTAGGGCCAACGATGCAGCACAGTGAATGAGCTGACAGCAGACAGCAACTCATAGCTGGCTGTTTGCATCTGGATCAGCAAAGCAGAGCTGACCAAGACCCTATTTAGCCTCCAAGTGATGGCTCTGGAAACAGGCTGCACTAGGGTAGTCTGGCTAAGAGAATAAGTATCGCAGTAGAAAGGCAGACCTGATACCCCCCAAAAAACGAAACAAAAACCCAACTGAAACCGGATGTGTCTGCCGAAAGGTGCAGATTTCGCAGTCTCGCTGTAAGCTACCTCATTTTCAGAAAGGACACAGAATACATAAATAAATAAATTCATAAAATTGCAAAAAAATATTAGGGAAACCAGGATATGTAATATCAAAGAATGATATTTAAAAAAAAAAAGGTCCATAATAGGTACCAGGAAATATTTTGTTGGTCAGAGAGTAGTGAATGCTTGGAATGCAATACCACAGGAAATAGCAGAGGCAGGGTCAAATAATGCATTCAAGAATAGATTGGAGGCACATGGGTGTTTTTAATCAAGTGAATGTAAAAGTATAAGGCAGTCATCCTTTTTCGGGCATGTTATGAGAAGAGGTGCCTTGTAGCACGCCGTGACAATGGGAAAATTAGCAGAAAAGAGAGACAGAGGAAGGTCGAGAGAGAAGATGTTGGACAACCTGAGAGAATGTAATGGGCGACAATCAACAACAGAGTTGGGAAAATTACACCTGTGATAGAAGTGGATGGAGGTCATGATCGCCAACGCCAACCGACAGGGCACCTGATGATGATGATGAATATAAAATAAACTGGTTCTATACAGACTTTACAGAGTCTTCTAAACCAGTATTAAGACATGAAGTTAAGTTGAGTATAACATTCCAAACCATCTATTCAGTTTATACATCCATTGATGAAGGTCTGAACTTTTCTCGTAGAATCCATCCTTATATATATATTTCATGTTATAGAGCCGTACAAAATATCATATCATCATAGAATGATACTTAAGAGGTTCAATAAGCCATTAACTCAGATACCCAGTTTACAATCGTAAGATAACTTAGACAAATTAACAAAGCGAGGCTTGCCAGGAGTTTGATAAATAAAATCAATACCTTTACAGTGCTTAATATTGCTTGGGTTTATAGTGTTCAATAATATAGGAAGCAACAGTGTAGTGTGTGTGTAAAGACTTTTAGTTCATCCCATCAGAAAAAGCAAAGTCATTCCACTTTCAATAGAAAATAATCTATCCTTTAACTATTAATAGAAAATAATCTATCCTTTTACTATCAAAAAAAAATAATCTATCCTGTCACTATCGATTGAAAATAATCTATCCTTTCACTGTCAATAGAAAATAATCTTCCCTTTCACTGTCAATTCAAAATAAACTACCCTTTCACTGTCAATAGACAGTAATCTATCCTTTCACTGTCAATAGACAGTAATCTATCCTTTCACTGTCAATAGACAGTAATCTATCCTTTCACTGTCAATTTTAATCTATCCTTTCACTGTCAATAGAAAATAATCTATCCTTTCACTACCAATAGAAAATAATCTTAGTTAAAACCTATGTACTAGAAGACCTGTGGTGAGGATTGATTGAGTGACCTTTTCACTCCAAGTGAAGTATAATACCATCACTATAGCTGGCCCCTTACAGGAAGCCTGTGTTTGAGTATCTGCTGTGGATGAGATGAAAGATACAACAGTGAATGAGCTGAGATCAGCCAGTGACTTATAACTGGCTGTCTGTTTCGGGGTAAGTGAGTCATAGCCTACTAGGACCATTTTCCGCCTCCAAGTGTCGGTTTTGGAAACAGCCTAGGTGAGAGAATAGGGATAGAAGAGGGAAGGCAAAGCAGGTCCCAAAAATGACGTGCATATACCGGTTGTGCTGGGTTTGAAAGGCGCAGATATCGCAGCCTTGGTGTAACTGCAACTAAATGTTCTATTGACGACAAACGTTAAAGGTACAATCCTCATGGACAACAATTCTTTCAAAAATGCCATCAAAACTTGTTCCGCTCACTGTGAAGCATACATCTTCAATGAACATATGTCAAGTCATCAAATATTGACCTCTGGAAATTTTTGAAGTTTCATCAAGTTTCGACAGGATGGCGTAAGTATCCCCATACTCAACCCTCTTTAGTTGCCTCTTACAACATGCCTGGCAAGTTACAGTGTTACTATTCTTTGCTTCCCTTCCAGACCCTGGTAAAACATGGAACGGTCAATCCTCTTTAGTCACTTTTAATATCCCGACGTACAACAATAGCTTGCATAGTTATGCATAGCAGAAAAATCTCATTTAACTAGCCTTGCCAGAACAGAGCATACTACTTCTGCGTTTACAGCGAGGTTGCGATATCTGTGCCTTTCGGTCGGCACATCCTATTTCAGCTGGATTTCTTCAGGCACCGGTTTAATCTTCCCACTGCGATCCTTATTCTATTAACCAGACTACACTAGTGCAGCCTGTTTCCAGGGCCATCGCTTGGAGACGGAATAGGGTCTTGAGTCAGCTCTGGTTCGCTGACTCTGAAGCAAACAGTCAGCTATGAGTCAAATACTGGTGTCAGCTCATTCACAGTGTTATATGTTCAGCCTCTGCAGAGTATACATAAAGCAAAGGTTGCCATCCACCCTAGACGATGATGGCATAATTTATTTTGCTAGCGATATTTTTAGTAAGGATTAACTGCCCTACTTTTTATCCTCACTCTCTTGTCTCGTGCCGCCGACCCCAGTGGCAAGTCAAGGACAAGACGACTAGGGAGAGACTACGAGATGCAGAGGATTCCGCATCAAGCACCTGTGAAAAGGATGGCGGAGTCTGGAGTCGAACCCCCACCACCTGATCATGAAGCCGACGGCTTAACCCCTTCGCCGCGGAATCCCCAGAGTATACATAACTAGGCTTGCAATGATGAAAAGCTTAAGTTACCAGAACAGGTATTCCCAAAGTTATTACTGCTCATGTAAATGGAGTGCTTCAAGAATTCATTCTACTAGCTCTCAGATTTTGTTCTGTGTTATGCCAAGTGCCTATTTACAGCTGAGTAGACTAAAGCATTACCGGTACCCAAAGTGTTGGTCTGTGGATTAGTACCATCCGTGATACCTCAGTCACAAGTCCACAAAATTCATTGAGAAACTGGCCAAAATTTAGGACATTTTCTCACTTGCATCACAACATCAACGATCTTCAAAAATGACCATTGTCTCTCGATCAAAATACGATAACTATCATATTTTTTTACATAAAAAATTATACAACTCTTTCGATATATATATATTGGAATTTTTATATAAATCTATGTTTATAAAAATAGCTATAATCAAGCAATTGGACACCAGTCCCTACTGCAATGAACAAATCATCTGCACTCCTCACAACATTATTGACATGTGTCACAGATTTAACAATCTTCAAAAACCACCATTGCCTCTCGATAAAAACAAGATAGTCATCATATTTTGTTTATAAAAACTGATGAAACTCTCTCGATGTATAAAGTACTATTGTCTAAAAAACGTAATTTCATTTTTTTTAAAACTATAATCAAGCAATTGGGCACCGGTCCCTGACACAATGGATAAATCCCAGACGCTCCATCACACTGAAAAGTTTGGGAAGCACTAAACTACAGAATGCTAAGTCTACGAGAGACAAGCACTTCAACTACTCCATCACATCAGTGTTTATAACCGTGCTTAAAATAATGATCATATATAGCAATGAACAAAGGACATTACAAAGCGGAATTAGGAAAAAATAAGTAGATATGCATTGTAACAGCAGGCAAAGTTGCTGCAAAAAAGGACAGTGTAAAGGTAGATTAGCATTATGGTCTGGAAGGGAATCGATGGCAGATGAATAAACAGTGCTGGGGACAGAAAGTCGTGGAAATGAGTTACTGCCCATGTCAGTTACGACCCTATAGTAGCAGGAATTCTTGCTGACGGCTGTAGGTTCCACCAAGGACTTCATCCACGTGGGCAGCAGCCATAACTCATGATAAACGCAGTCAACCAGACATTATTAGAAGAATATGCCTGACCACTGCCTCTATGGATCCCTGCTCTGAGGCTGGATCCAGCAAAGGCTCTCACTGGTAACCAAGCTGTGCCATCTACTTAACCTGTCTCATCTCCATCCTGTTGAATCGGTCGGACACCTGGACTACAGCATGACCAGAAGTGCATCAAAGCTTTCCCCATGCGCAACCAGTGATGCATTCTCTACATCCAAAGATTTGATCAGTTCCCAAACGTTGAAGTCACACAATACTCGTACCTGGACACCATTGCCACCCGTCCGTATGAATTCTTCCCGACCCACCAGCTCTTGAAGCAGATCATGGACATTGGTGGTGGTAAGTGGCCCTTTGCAAGATGGCCCCACCCTACAACCACCCTCACATCTCCTGGCTGGGCCAAACAGGGATGATTTTACCCTCGCTGAGCGCAGCCTGGACCACAGCTATTCATTGAGGACAGGTCTTTTAGCGCAACGAGCCGTCGTTACCTAGCGGATTTCTACTGCTACTACTACAGTCAGATGACATATTGTGATAATAATATACATGATATCTACTATAATCCTGATGAGTGGCTTGCCAGGGTCTGTGTATGACAAGGATAAGAATAGCACCACTGCCCCACAGACAGCATGCCGTAAGAGACGACTGTGTGACATGGTATACCACCGGCCATGGTTAGGTGGTTTGTTAAGAGCAGCATAGATGGCCTCTATCAGGCTGTGGGTCTTCTTTGCTCTAGTGTTTGAGTCTATTAAGATAGACTCACACATCAGTTAGCCACCCTCCATAGTGGAGTAATAAGCTGCTCGATCCTAGCTCGCTAAGCTGGAAATCCTCCTCACATCAGAGATGGGACCTGCACAGGGGCTTATGCCCCTGTATAAGTACAGGTCAATTAAGACTACTATAATCCCTGCAGGGTAGATGACACAAACTCATGCTCACACACCCTACTATTCACAGGGAGTCTCCTTCTGGGTTTGAGAAAAAAAACTCTAAAAACCATTCCCATATATTATACATGAAGATACGAGTGAATAGCTCACGAGCCATGAGATACAAATAAGAACAAGGCTATCTAGCTCGGTGCTGTAACATTATAAAAATGTATTCCACACAGAGAAAGTGTTATTGCACAGATGTTACTTCAGATAACTTGATATTAGGGATAAAAAGTACATAAATTTAAAACATTACAATAAAAAGTTATGCTCGGCAGCAACAGCTGTACTTGTGATATACGGGCTGAGATAAATAATTTGTTCCATGAGTTACAATCCGCCACCAAAACGTTTTCAGAATCCTGCGAAGTATAGATCTTCAACAAGTTTAGTTTTGTTTAGTCGAAGAATCAACATCTTTGCACAAGTGCTTGGTTTTCCTCCATATTTTTTTAGAATCTCAGCACAGTACATGAGCTTCGTAGCACCAGCTTAGATCCTGTAATAGATTGAGTAGATTTTTAACATAATTTTCAATTTTGCCCACGCATCAGCTGTTAAGCCTACTCATTTTGATTTCCTACTAAGGGATTTTTAACGTGCGTGTCCGATCTCTACTACGCAAAAATCTGTGGAAATATCAGAACATCAACGTGAAAAAATCACAGCCTCCATCGTGATTTGAACCGGAGACCTCCAGTACCCGAGGCTGACGTCTTACCTCGAGTCCCTTGCAACAAATATGTGCCAAGTCATCAAACATTGACCTGTCTACATCTGTTGAAGTTTTTAAGGCTTCATCAAGTTTCTACAAGATGCTGCAGACAGCCCCATGCCCAACCCTTCTTAGCTGCCTTTTATGACATGCCTGGCAGGTTACAGTGTTACTATCTTAGTTACCCTTCTAGGCCAAGGTAAAACATTGGCGGATAACCCTCTTTAGTCACCTGACATATCTCAACGTACAAACCAATAGCTAGCACAGCGTTAACTAATTCACTCCCAAATATTTTGGACCACTAAAGCAATTTTTTTCTTATGTAAAATATAAACACAGCATCACTTAGTTGTGATCTGTTTAACTTAAATAAAGGTTCACTGAAGTAGCACACATTATATACGAAACTGTTCATAATTGAGGACAGAATACAACGGAATACATATTTTTGTCAAATGGTGGTGAACATTGTATATGAGGGATTATATATTTGTATATGGTTGTTGCATAACGGTTTTTTTATTTTTTTTAAATCATGAAAAAATATTTCTCCTCATCAACACAATATTCAGCTATCAACCGATACACAAATAACAATAACTTTTATTTGACAGCAACCCGAATGAGAAGATGTTCTGAAAGTTACACCTAATTTGGTGCAATTGTTTTCACCGCATTCACATTTTACTGAAGGCACGTGATGTTGAAAACGTGCTAAAAAATAAAATCCCCAATCAACATCAGCGTGAGTGTTTACAATTTACACACACTCAGACGAATATTCCTGCTGCATTCAAAATATGTATACATTAATATTATACATACTAGCATTGTTCTGCATGATCTTGAACCTTTAGGCTACTGAAATGTTGAACTGTTACTACCATTGCTTGAGAAAAATGAGGGATCAGTACCCTCGTCAGCAGATTTAGTTTCACTTTCATCGCTCGACTTAGAACTAAGACTAGATAAAGAAATTTAAATAGCGCTATCAGAACTATCGTTATCTACTCATCACTTCTGTTATCACTAATATAATCTATATATTAGAGCGAATGTGTACTGTAAAACTCTATTTGGTCTGGCTGAAGGGGCATGGGCTAGATTCAAGACTGCCCCCCCCACCCAATGTATTGTTTACTAGTACGAAAATAAATATTTGTTCAATAAAACTTTCACTAACTCTTCTGGAAATGAAAAGTACCAAGTCTGAACTTCCATCAATAACCAAAATAAAACATTTAGGAGAACTAGAAATGGAAAAATATTTGATTTTGTGAACACAGTCGTAAAAGTTGACATATATCGGCTGCTGGGTTTTCTTAAAAAAGCGGAAGTCGATACATCAGCTCGTGGGAGTCAATGAGTTCAATCAAACAAGATTTGAGTCAACGGGTAGAAGAGAAGGTTGAGCAGATGTGTGTACAATCAATGAGTCGAGAGCAGAAACCATCAATATTCACACCTTTCATCAATTACTGAGAGAGACCTAGCATCTATATGTATGCCCAGAGTACAACAAAGTTCATTCTTAGATCAAACCAGAACAGAACAGACATACTTTTTCCTTGTTACTAATAAGAACGTTAAAATGAATTTCTCTATGCGCATATAAGCACACTTTACCCTACTATGTACACTAATAAAAGTGACTAAGGAAGGTTGTGCATTGGACCTAAAAAGTGCAGAGAGAAGTGAAATACATTAGTGTACTGTGTGCAAAATGCTAAGAGGAAACTGCAGTATTGGCCCAGTGCTTCTTTGAATTTAAAAATGAAGAATGTCAATGACATGAATTACCCAGTATCTTACTTACGGATTCATTTCCTAGATAACAAATTCAAAATATAGCTGCAGATTCTGGTGTTTTATGTGTGATTTTGATTTCAATTTAACCATTTATAGAAACGAATAACAAAGAGAAACAATTTGGAAAATAAATACAATGAGAACTATGAGAAGGAATTGGAAGGACAAGAATAATGTAGCAGTAGTTCCTAGACCTTTTCTTAATGGAAATCAAGAAATAAGTCACAGCTATAAGTCCAAATTTGTTTTTAAGCTGTCATTGCTCACCACATTATTATCATCATCAAATTCAACTTGCAATTATCGAACATAATGTTACAGTTAAAAATATTTTCACAGACCAGAGGAGATTATATTATCAGCTTACACACAATGGATAATATATAGATCTAAACTGCTGTATTTACACTTCTGAATTATCTTGAAAATAATTTACTTAACTGCATAGAATTTCAATAACAAAGTTTAACACACAAAATGCTAACACCATTTTTACACCATCGTACAACAAAATACTTCTGTATTTGATAATTAATTCTAGTTAGATTCTATTTAGATCTAATTAATAAGAGATCATCAGACTAATATTTTGCTAATCTAAAAATTAAAATCAGCTATTCCATTATTCCTTCTTGTTTTATTTAAATGTTATCTTTCTTGAAATAGCTGTGCATTGTTAGTTACCTATTGTTTCTTAAACATCGCCACTGAAACTTTGACCACATTATTGAACATGGTGTATTTTCAAATTGTGTCTATGAAACTTGAAACTGAACTCCACTTTAACTTTATATCTGGTATTATAATAATTTTTAAAAGCTAACATTACTAACAAACAACAAACATAGTAATTATATTTGTATATTTTGTTGGTATCTAGATGTCTATTTCAATTGTACGAATAATATCAAATACTGAATCAGTGTTGATGTTAACATTATCAATAACAATATTAATGAGTATAATAAATGTAGTGTATCATGTTTTGTCATTGTGAGACTTCAAATTTCTATCTATTGATTGCGAACAATAACATCAAATGATTAAAACAAAAGAAATTGCAACAAAAAGTTGAGATACAAGCGTTTCTTTCTCTATTCTTTAAAATCCTATCCTATTTGCTCACAAAAACATAGCCATATACATGCTGAATGCGTTTGCTACTGTGAAAATATGCTGAAAACATGGGGATGAACACACTCACTCACACACAGTTGTTGACACATCTGATAATAGCAAATAGCGCGGGGACACTCGTTTAAAGTTAACAATGCACAGCTGTAAAAAATCGGATAACTTAACAGCTTCAAATCTTACCTTGCTCCATGCGATAACCTGAATGTCCTCTCTTGTTTTCAATTTCCATGTTAGCGGCAGTTTCGTGAACGAATTGACAGAACTCCAGAGACGAATTCTCTTATACACTGGATGAAAGCAGACCCCAGTTTCCTACAACGGCCTTGACCGTCACCAGCTAGATAACAATTCGCAGTTTGTCTCTTTCGCAATATTACTTTTCAATAAGTTCGTAATGGTATGCCTAAGTTAAGAAAAATTGGAATTTCCAATCTACTGTTATTAAATATAAATGTATATTTAACGCTAGCGTGACTTTGACGTGTAGATAAAACAACTATTGAAGAGCTTATCTATATGTGTGTAATGGTTCATCCAAATAAGAAATTGGGTGTTTCACATCTCCCTACCAGGACCCCGTGTTTTTGAAAATAACACAAAAGCCAGCTGTAACGTGGCTTGTCTATAAATAAATATTCTATGTACTAATAGTCACATGAATAGGTAATTGAAATGCCGCATTTGAGATTTCCAAATACACGGTAAACCAGAACAAAGGATATCTTGAAAAAAAATAACGTGGTTTTTTTTTGTGGAAATTTTTTTTTAACAAGCTTTTATCTATACTAAGCCCTAGGGAAATGGAGCACTGCCGGAATATTTGTTTTTCTTTGGTGTATTGGCGTTTAAAAAAAAAATTTGATATCTGTGTTTTCGTTGTTTTATAAAAAGTTTGATGCGTTATATGAGCCGTTCTTTACTTGATCACGTATATAACTCGTAATGAAACTGAAGGTATAAAATTGCCTACTTTAATCTTTGAAAGTGATCATCGTTCATGTGCGTCATCTTCAATGTTTAGTTAATGTTGTTCGTGATTGTCCACAACTAGCTAATCCGTTTCAAAGTTGGCCAGGTTAGCTACGAGGACAACGGACATGAAACAGTAGTCTGCTATAGTATACCCCAGAGAAGATGCAATAAAGATGGCGCATTAAATTGGCTGGCGGGTTTACATTGCTCTACTGTTTTGGTTCATTATGGATGCCGCCTGACCACAGATTTGCTTGGAATTCAAACTTGTCGACGACGTACACTTGTGTTTACCGAAACGCGGTGTTGTTTTCTGTTTGGACTGGTTAATTCGTTCTTTTTTAGTGATTTCTTCCGTTCCATTATCTTGGTCTGGACATCGGCTATATGAATGGCACCAAGCTTAAACCTGTGTCGTATTTCACGACCAAGTTCACACGGCTGAACATCACGAAATTGGCGTGTGAGAAATTTAGACACTACTATAATGAACTGAACACAGCCGGGGAGACATGTCAGACTCACTCACACGCTGAGTGATGTCTCTACGACCTCTTGTGGTTATGGAAAAGGCACGACACACAACGTTATGTCATCTCCCCCCCCCCCCACACCCACATTGAGAGATACCTGTTTGCGGGAAAGGCTTCGGGAGTAAGCCCTAAGGAAAAATCTGCATCCTATGCTTTCTCCAGTCGTCTCAATAAATATCTTGCCACTGGTCAAAGTTAGCTCAGCACCAGAGAGTGAGGTTGACAAAAAACGCAGTTTCTTCCTCACTTTCATCCAAATCACCGCGAAGGTCACCCATTTCAGCGGACACAGCAAGAGAAAAGACTATCCACACGGCTGGACAAAGACAGTGGTCTTCATCACTTGTGATGGACGAACATCACACCAGAGGGCAATGAGAGAATTCCATAGGGAATTAATACAGGCCACTCGTTCACCAAATTATACCCACCCCTTGACCTTGGTCAAATATTGGCAAACCTTTATGTCTGCATCGAAAGCTTAGTTGACATGAACTTCTACGGGGACATAAGTTCAGGGACATAAGTCCCTGTGCAGGTCCCATCTCTGGTGTGAGCTGGATGTAGCCAGGAGAAAGATTTCCTTCTTAGCGGGCTAGGCTCGAGCAGCTTATTACTCCACTATGGAGGGGGGTTAATTGATTTGCGCATCCATATTAATAGACTAAAACACTATAGCAAAGTAGACCCGCATCCTGTTAGGCGCCATCTTTGCTGCTCTACCAAGGCCGGTGTTATGCCTTATCACACAGTTAGTCGCCTCTTACAACATGCTATATGTGGGGCAGTGGTGCTATTCTTGTCCTTGTCATACACATAGAGCCCGGCAAACCTCTCGCTCTCTCTCTCTCTCTCTCTCTCTCTATATATATATATATATATATATATATATATATATATATATATATATATATATATATATATATATCTTTCTGTCTTGTCTGACGATAGTAATTGTGCTTTGAAAAGGTATGCAACTACAGTCCATGACGGTAACGAATGTGACTCGAAAGACCAATCCGGGCAGAGAAGCGTCTTGCATAGTTTGCGCAAGAATAATCAGGACCGTTTGCGGCATCGCATGGTGGGGCGTATCTTCTCAAACTCTGACTCTTTCGCCTATCAGCAATCAGTATCTCGTTTGTCTGTATTACATGCTTAATCATGCCCCTCCATGTGACACGATCCAAAATCACAAAACTAAACAAAACTGCAGTGAAATATTGCGATCTATTGCCACGTGTTTTTGTGATGTAAATGGAACTGGTTGTATACAGACTCTGCAGAGTCTTCTAAACCAGTATAAAGACGTTAAGTTAACATTGTCATATCGAGGGTATTTGCATAAAGATTTGACTTGCTTTATTACATATTTTGGATTTCAATATCTCCTTTGCCATCTGTTGGGATTATGTTTCCCACGTACCTGGCATTGTTCACATGTTTTACTTGTTAGTTTTGTATAAATATAGTTGTTTCTAATTCTTTTCTTTCAATTGTCGTAACTTTGTTTATTACATTTTGATATTATTGTGTTCAAAATATTTGCGTTGATTTTGAATAATTAACGGCGTACTCTTCAATTTCTAAATGAGCAACCCTTTGTCACCTCCGTGCTAGGGTTTGAATACATCCTGCAGCATTCCTGCTAAGGTTATCTTCCGTATTCTACTTTAGCAATTTCCATATAAACCCACTACAGCTTCCTCTATCTTAGGGCCTTACCTATATCAGGCTCTAAAGTGATTCACTGATAAACTAATCGCGTTTTACGTCAAATTTGAAGAACACAATGCTTAGAAGATATCTGTCACTTGATATGAATATTTTTTTTTTTAACATACCTAGCGTGTTAAGTGACTAGACGTCACATCGTTCAATGACTTACGTGGGCTGTGATAATGTGACCCCGTGGACGTTAGTACAGGCGAGTAATTTAGCAATAGTAGAAGCTTATCGCGATGAACAGTATTTTGAAATGTTGTGGTTACATGATATGCATGTGAATGAATCAAAAATAAAGCACGTACAATTATTTAGGTATTTTGGAACTGTTTTTACTGAGAACGGCAGACTCAAAAGAGAGATAGAGACGAGAGGCGAACGCTGTCCTCTACAATTTGTATCCACTACTAAGGCTTCCAAGATTTCCCTCCATGCAAAAAAAGAAAGCAGATGATACATACTATCTTCATCCCAACCTTCTGCTACCAGTGCCAGGCATGGGCCCTATTCAATTGGGTTTGGGTTAGAAGGACCGTTAAGGTTGGGGGTAGGGTTAGGTCTAGGGTTAGGGTTAGGTTTAGGATTGGGGTTAGGGTTAGGCTTAGAGTTAGGGTTTATGTTAGGGTCAGTGTTGGATTAAGGTTTAGGGTTAGGGTTAGTATTAGGGTCAGTGTTGGATTAAGGGTTAGGATTAGGGGTTAGGGTAAGGGTTGGGGTTAGTGTTGGATTAAGGGTTAGGATTAGGGGTTAGGGTAAGGGTTATGGTTGGGGTTAGTGTTGGATTAAGAGTTGTGATTAGAATAAGGGTTGGGGCTAAGGTTAGGTGTGGGGATTAGGGTAAGGTTTAGCGTTAGGATATGGTAAGGGTTAGGTTTACGGTTAGGGAAAGGCTTATAGTTTGGATTTGGGTTAGGATGAGATTAGGATAAGGTTTGGGGCTAAGGTTATGGTTGGGGTTAGGGTAAGGGTCTGGGTAGAGTTAGGGTTAGATTTACAGTTAGATTGAGTGTTAGGGTTAGGTTTACGGTTAGGGTGGGAGTTAGGGTTAGGGTTATGGTTAGAGTTGGGATTAGAGTTAGGTTTAGGGTTAGAGGTAGGGTTAGGTCCAGGGTTAAGGTTGGGTCTAGAGTTTGGGTTGGGGTTAGGGTTAGGGTTACGTTCACGGTTAAGTTTATTGTTAGGATGCGGGTTAGGGTTATCGTTATGGTTAGGGTTAGGATAAGAGATTTAGGTATATGGTTAGGGCTAGTTAACAAAGCTGTTATTACATCGTCTGCCAACATGGATAATGCCATGCTGCTGTAGAAACTGGATACTACTCTCCTTATCACTGACCAGAGTCCAGACATTAAAGCAATTCATTGCTAAGACTGCAGCAATAATCGGGGGCAGGAGCGTAAGCATAAATTATTGTCTATTTTCGTAGAAAAATTTCTCATCTTTCAGGCCGCACAAAAAGAGTAATCCTACTCATTGGTAGGCATTCAACAGAAGCTAGTCATAGCAACCCGCCAGTTCTCCACTTTCAGGCCGCACAAAAATAGTAATCCTACTCATTATAGGCATTCCACAAAAGCTAGTTAGAGTTACCTGCCCGTTGCCGGAGATGATGCCGGCGCCATCAGACGGTTTTGTCTTGATGATGTAACGTGCTGTATTTGGATTATAGTGAGGAAAAAGTTGCGCTGGCCATCAACCTCACTCTCTGATCCTGAGCTACCTTAGACCAGTGGAAAGACATAAGTCGAGTCGGCTGAAGATAACTCAGAATGCTGTAACTCTGGTCCCAACACACTTGATACCAAAGGTTTCTTGAAACTTGTGGAACGCGATCGCCCACCGTTTCCGTTCAGCAACAACAAAATCGAGCTGGTAACCTCGTGATATAAAAACACGGTAATAAAAAAAAAAGAGAGAGAGAGAAATAACAAATCAATGAGATGGCGACAATAGCGAGGTCAAGTATAATTTACGCGATCGTAGAACATCGGTTGTCTGATTAGCTTAATTTTCGAACTCATTCATGTAGTCGAGCGAGGTGATTTTGTCAATGGCAGGTTTGGCTTGTCTTCGTAAGTTCTCAATCTCCAGCTACCAAACCATGAAAGCGCTTAAGTAGCAGAATGTAGTCCAGAGAACGAAATGCGTTGTGCCGTAGTTTACAGCTTAATGCGATATTTGCACCTTTCGATGCAACACATCACCTTCAGCAAGCATTTTTTGAGTACCGTGTTAGCATTCCCTCTTCGATCCCATCTCCTTAGCCAGTCTGTCCTGCTGCAGCCTGTTATCCAGGATCACTGCATGGAGGTGTAGAAGGGTCTTTGCAGCTTTGGTTCGCTGGCCTTGACGTTAGCAGTCAGCTATGGGTCGCTGACCACTGCAGCTCATGCGCTGCTCAGCATCTTGAGGTTTGAAACCAACTTGAATAACTGAATCTTGGTATTCAACCAGGTAAGATTGCCTGATGCCAGGTAGCCAAAAGTTGATTGAATCTGTGTCTGTCCTTTGCGCTGGAGTACCATGATGGCCCAATGACGTGGTGTACATCTTTTTTATTCTTCTTTTTCGTTCATCTTCAGATCAAGGTTCCTGTTTTTCTTACAAAGGACACCGTTGTTTGTGAAGCTGTTTCATCTCCATACATCTTTTGTTGTTTTGGTTTCGTATGAGAAGTTTGATGCGTTCATCTGTTATGTTTATGATTCGATCACATACATTTCTCGTAATGAAATTGAGGAGATCAAGTTGGTCAACATTTATTGCCAACTGTAATCTTGGAGAATGATCATCCTTCATGTCTATTTCTACATCTGCATTATGTTCAATGTTAACTTTAAGTGATGAGTGATTTTCCAACTCCATGACGGCGTGCTTGTTGTTGTTCTTCCTCTTCTTAGTTCATCCTCAGATCAAGGTCCCGGTTTCTCTTACAAAGGTACTGTTATTTGTTAGGCTGTTTTATCTCCATACAGCTTTTGTCTCATATCTGTCTCGCAAGGCCAGTATTGTTAGCTCTTTTCCAGCGCGAGCGTGCAGTTTTGCAGGATATGTTCCCCAGTCATGATATGCTCCCCACACGGACACTTGTCATCTGTCCCAAACCTCATTTTGTTGTAAAGATGACCCTCGAGTCTGTTATGCCCAGTTTTCAGCCTGAAGATGATGACTTGCTCTTCTCTAGTTGTTAAAGTGTCTGTCTTCTTTTTGGAAGTCGGGGTGTTGATCAGCCCATTTTACCCTGAAGTTGGCTTTAATTATGGTCTCGGTCTCATCATATGTGATACTCTAGTATGTTTATGGGGATGCTCCTCCACTCTTTGCTAGTTTGTCTGCAGCTTCATTGCCTTCAATATTGCGGTGAGATAGTATTCACTGTATGACATACCTTGGTTGTTCTGCTGACAGCTGTGTCAGGGAGAACATACATTGCTCGAGATCTTCATCTTTGTGTTGCTTTAGCGCTGTTAATACTGACGCGGCATCAGTCAGGAATACTATGTTTTCTTGGTGAATATCTTTATCTTGGATTACAAGCTCAGCTGCGGCCTTCAGTGCCTCTGCTTCTGCACGGAAATTATTGGAATATGTTCTCCATTCCTTAGTCTGTAATAGACCCCTCCACCTCTATTGGATGTGGGTTTGTTAGATGAGCCATTTGTATATACGTGTGTCCATGTTTCTGGTGCGTATACTCTCCTAAGATATTCTTCTGTCATACATTTTTTTTCTGAATCTGAGTTTCCTTTTTCCCTATTCCCTCTATGATTTGTACCATCTCAGGGGACTTGGCTTTTTTCCATAGTGGGATTTGGGATGTTTGTTTTTGGCGCAGATCATCTTCCCATCTCCTTGGTGGGGGACTGCACGGTCTGTTGTAGTTATATGAACACATGAAAGACACGGTTTTCGTCCATCTATCGTCAGTCATGCGGACCACATGGCCGGCACATTACACTTCAGCATTGTAGTAGAGTCGACTGCAACTCGGAACTCTGTTTAGTTGCGGACGTCTGTATTTTATATATGGTCTCTTAGGGAGATATTCAGGACTCTACACTCCATTGCTCATTCGGTAATGCGGATCATCTATGCGTCTGACTTGCGCAGACTCGAAACATTACACCCATATACCATTACTGGGATAATCATACTATTGAAGGTGTGAGCCCTTGGCCTTGACCTCACCATCTGCTTGACTACCGGTTTAATGCGATTGAAGCTGAGCCAACCCACCGCTCTCCTGCAGCGAGATCTCCTTATCAATGTTGTGGTTGCTGATTTCCTGGTTGCAGATATAAGATTTGACATGTTCTGAACCAAATTGTTTATTATTTCACTTTCGTTTTGTCTGGTGTATACAATTTACGAGCGTTCATTATAAACTTCTTTTCTGCGATTGTTGTCGTTAATTTGTTCGTTGAATTTAAGAAAAATAACAACTCAAACTCCAAGTCAGATAAATGCCTTGATGTAGATTTCTAACATGGACGTTTTCTGCATAATTGGCCTCATCGAGGGTAAAGATGAGGTAAGGCAAAAAATGATGTTTTCAGTGACGACATTTTTAAGGGGAGACAATATGAATAAAACTTTTGCTCAAATAGCATAACTCTGTAGACAAGAGATTATTGCTCTTCGGTTTCTTCAATAGTACCTCCAGTAGTTGTACACTGTCTTAACATCTCTGACGCTTTATACTTGAGATAATTAATACTCATCGTCATTTGCTAAGTCAGTAGGTAGGTCAAAAATGTAGTTTGTAGTTTCTGAAGGTGTCATTAAGTGGCAGCGACATCCAGGTTTGTGATTACTGTAGGTAGCAGTCGCTACGTGCTTAACGTCCGTGCGCAGTTAAGATTCAAAATGGCGTCCATACTCACAAAATGTTCAGTCAGAGAACAACGTGCAGTCCTGTAGGGTTGGTGGAGGGAACAAAAATATTTTCTGCAAAGGAAATTCATTAGAAAATTCTTGCTGTTTACGTGAGAATGGTTTTTCGAGCAAATCGGCACATTCAAGGACACTTACAAATTGCTGATGAAGCCCGACCTGGTCGTCTTTACCCGATTACAACAGAAACATACGTGCGACGTGCGGGGATATGGTTCGAGCTGACAGAAACGATAAACAGTGTAACAACTACTATATGTATTCACATGGTTTAGCGTACAGCATAATGCGTGATCGACTGATTTTCCGGAAAGTATGCTCGCTGTGGGTACCCAGACAACTGACTGACGAACACACAATGAACCGAATGAACATGTCCTTGTACTGATATGGTGATGGCATCAATCTTTCAATGTTAGTGGAAATTATATTGAGAAATAAGGGATACTGTAAGACCACAAAAAGAAGGGTTCTCAAGATCGTACGTCATTTAGTGTATTTTTTAGGGCCACACGTGGCTTTATTTTTGCGGACTTTCCCTCGAGTAAATTCATGTTTAGCAGAAGCAGCGAAGATAGCGCCGTACCGGCTGGGAATATAACATTGCTCTAGGGTTTTAGTTCAGTGTGGGTGTGGTCAAGCAACGGATTTGCCTGGAATTCACACTAGTCGACGACTTACACTTGGGTTAACGGAAACGTGTCGTTGTTTTCAATTTGGATTAGTTAATCCGTTCGTTTTTTGGGGTGTTTTCTTCCCTCCGATTATCCTGGCATGGACATCGGGTATAGGAATTATTACTACGGTTAAACCTGTGTCGTATTTTCAGTCTCATGCACACGGCTGAACTTCACGAGATTAACGCCCTTCGCCCTAGCTGCAGACAGTGCAAATTTTGATGTGGCTGTGAAATTTAGACACGACTTTAATGGACTAGAACACGTCGCCCGTGAAATATGCCTAACTCATCACTCACACGATGAGTGATGTCCCTATGACCTTTTGCGGTTATAAGAAAAGCATCATACACAACGATAGATGTCATTCTCCCCTGCTGCCTTGCGGGATACCTGTTTACGAGAAAGGCTTCGGAAGTAAACCATGAGAATAAATCTGCATCCTGTGCTATTTCCAGTCGTCTTATAATGTCTTGCTACTGGTCAGCAGTAGCTCAGGACAGATAGTGAGATTGACAAATGTCGCAGTTTCTTGTTCACTTTAATTCAAATCACCGCGCAAGTAACCCATTTCATCGGACACAGCAAGAGAAAAGATTGTCCAGAAGGCTGAACAAAGAGAGAGGTCTTCATCACATGTGAAGGGCGAACATCCTTCATCATTACCACACAGCACTGACCGTGGGCGTTGAGCAAACAGTTAGTGGATACAATAGAGGCCCTTGAAATGTGGATATACAGAAGAAGAGAAATAAATCGGGAAAGAAAAGCAAACTGAGTATTATAACTGTCCCCAAACATGCAGACAACATCAAGGAGACGGATGGAGCAGTTATAGAGGCAGAAAGTCAACAAATCAACAAGCTCAAATCTTCAACAGCGTGGTTACTCCAGCCATGGTAAATGACTGCGAGGCGTAGACCATAAGGAAAGATGATGCTCCTGTTAGATTCTTCTTTCTCGTTCGTTCTCAATCTCCAGGCTACCAAGCACTGAAAGCACTTTGCAAGTAACAGGATGTATTCCGGTGAACAGAATGCGCTGTATCGTAGTTTACAGCTTGACCGTGATATTTGCACCTTTTGGTCCAACACATCCGATTTCAGCAGGCATTTTTGGGTACAGGGCTAGCCTTCCCTCTTCTATCCCTTCTCCTTAGCCAGTCTGCACTGTTGCAGCCTGTTATACAGGATCACCGCATGGAGGTGTAGAAGGGACTTGGTAGCTCTGGTTCTCTGGCCCTGACACTAGCAGTCAGCTATGGATCGCTGACCACTGCAGTTACAGCCATATGAGAACACATCTCGTAGCACAAGTCTGATGCTGTCCACATATTCCCCTTTATTGTAATTATAAATTAAGATAGTAATAATAAAACAAAATGAGATATTAATCATGTTTATTTTATTATTTCATTAACCAATATTGTACAAGTATTTATGGTACAAGCAAATCAAAACAACATACGAAAATGTTACTGACCAAGTCTTATCTTGTGGTCCACGAGGAAATAACTCAAGGCCCACGATGTTATATCTTGTAGCTCACCAAGCCATATATGGTGAACCACCAAACCATATCTTGTGGCTCATGAAACCTTATCTTCTGGCCAACCAAACCTTATCTTGTGATCCAGCAAACCATATCTTGTAGCCCACTAAATCTTATCTTATAATGTAGCTCACAAAAAACATATCTTGTAGCCCACCAAACCTTATCTTGTGATCCAGCAAACCATATCTTGTAGCCTACTAAATCTTATCTTATAATGTAGCACACAAAAAACATATCTTGTGGGCCCCCCAAACCTTATCTTGTGATCCAGACAACAATATCTTGTAGCCCACTAAATCTTATCTTATAATGTAGCTCACAAAAAACATATCTTGTGGCCCACCAAACCTTATCTTGTGATCCAGAAAACCATATCTTGTAGCCCACTAAATCTTATCTTATAATGTAGCTCACAAAAAACATATCTTGTGGCCCACCAAACCTTATGTCATGGCCCACCAAACCTTATCTCGTGTCCCACCAAACCGTATCATTTGACCTACCACAACATATCTTCTAGTCCATCAAACTTTATCTGTTGGTCTATCAAACCACATCTTGTGGCCCACCAAACCTTATGTCATGGCCCACCAAACCTTATGTCATGGCCCACCAAACCTTATGTCATGGCCCACCAAACCTTATCTCGTGTCCCACCAGACCATATCATTTGACCCACCACACCATATCTTCTAGTCCATCAAACTTTATCTTTTGGTCCATCAAACCACATCTTGTGGCCCACCAAACTTTACACTGTGGCCCACAATGTGAGTCTCACTGCAATGAGCGATAGAAGAAATCTACAAGTTTCAGTTCCGAGTGGTCCTCCGGGGTCTTTGTGTATGACAAGGACACAAATAGCACCACTGTCACACAGAGAGCATATCATAAAAGGCAACTAACTGTGTGACATGGCATAGCACCAGCCATGGTTAGGTGATTTGTTTAGTGCAGCATAGATTGCGCCTAACAGGCTGCAGGTCTACTTTGCTCTAGTGTCTATTAAGATGGATTCGCACATCGGTTAACCACCTTCTGCTGCACTTGTCCCAACACAGTGGAGTAATAAGCTGCTCGAGCCTAGCCTACTAAGCAGGAAATCCTCCTCTCGGCTACATAGAAATCATGTCAAAGCTGGGGCCTGCACAGGACCAGAAACCCCTGTAGAAGTATAGGATGACTTAAAACTCAGAACAAGGTTAAGAAAGATTGGTAACAAACTACAGTGGGCTAAACGTTCCCAAAAAGGAATGGCTGATCCAATATTATGCAAAGTACATCATAAAGATGTGAGACTCATCAGAATAACTGGCATATTAAAAATGATGAGTCACAAAGGTGAATTATAAATAAATAATGAATATTAAAGTTGTACGTATGAACAGAAGAGGAAAAAAACATTTTCTGATCCAACGATCTGAATAAAGTGTGTATGCAATTTCATGTGATTGGCCCACGGACCAAGTGATTCTCCTCAAACTGACTGATTCTCCCTTCGGACATTTCCTCAAACTGACCAAACTTGTCTTATGGTTCATTAATGTGGCTTAATATGTACAATGAAGAGAGTCTGGGAGAACACTGCACTGTCTCACTACACCAAGGTTCGAGTGTTCTTGGCACTCTCATGTATGGAAGCGTGACTTGGAGCACATACACTAAGCAGGGACGGCGGCTCAACACCTTTCACATGATATGTCTTCAGTGTATATTGTGGATTTGGTGGAAAGAGAGAGTGCCACAGAATATGGCCTTACAGAGAACAAACACTCACAGGATGTACTCACTGTTGAGCCAGCAACGTCTTCGATGATTGGGACATGTTTACTGCATGGAAAATGAGAGGCTGCCAAAGAATATCCTTTATGGACAGCTGGCCATTGGAGCTAAAAGAATAGGTTGTCCCACACTGCGATTCAAAGACATATGCAAGAGGAACATGAAGTCATGCAACATCCCACCCAAGGGCTGGGAAACAATTGCTCAGAATCGAGCTGTTTGGAAACAATCAATTGGTGGGGGCATAGTGACTGCTGATACTCGTAGAGGCCTTCTGGCTGCAGAGAAAAAAGACAGTCTTAAGAGATTAAGGAACAGCCAGGCAAGTCAGCCACCTCAGCATGGTTGTACGATCTGGGGTACGGACTGTCACTCGCGGATCAGCCTTTACAGCCATAGCAGACAGTGTCGAAATACAGGAGACAGCTGGACAAAACACATAGGGCGGCACACGCATAGTCTATAGAGACTGAGACGCCCTTGAAGATGATGAATTTATACAATGGGCTATTAACTTGGCTTCATATGTCAAATAGACCATTAACTCAACTGTACATGTTAATTGAGCCATTGATGACTTTATATATCTTTTGGTCCAACCTTTCTTTTTTGGTTCTACTGCATTAACTTCACTGTATATAACCCTTGGTCCAATTTTTTTTGGTTCTAATGCATTAACTTGACTGTATATAACCCTTGGTCCAACTAATCTTTTTTGGTCCTCACTCCATTAACAATTTTATATAACCCTTGGTCCAACTTGTATTTTATTTAGTCTTTACTCCATTAACTTGACTTTCCATTACTCTTGGTCCAACAAGTCTACTTATGGTCCCTTACTCCATTAACTTGTTACCCAATTCTTGGCCCGTTAACCTGTTTCTATTTGGTCTTTAGTGAAATAAGATGCTGTTATGTGGTCCATGGTAAAAAAAAACCCTGTTTTTTTATGGTCCTTGGTCAAATAACATGTTTTAATGTGGTCCTTGGTAAAATAATATGTTTTATGTGGTTCTTGGTCAAATAAATTGTTTTTATGTGGTCCTTGGTCCTTTAAATTTAATTCATGTGACCCTTGAGTTATTAACCTGTTCTGTACTTAAGAATCAATATCACTGCACTCTGGGTACACCCATAGGTGCTCCGTTTCTTTCAGTAAATGTAGTTCGTGTAGATACTAATGGTTTCTGAGTGTCGTTGGTTGTACACATTTTTGCTCCATCATTTATTGCACTCTAGTCCGCTTGAACCTGATTTGTTATCAAAGATCCGCATTTAAAAATAAATTTTTTAATTTTTTTTTTTACGTTCGCCTTATTTTTCTATTCCCCAAGGCAGTGTGCATTGCACTGTGGTTTTAATTTTGCACCTGTCGGCCCAGTGCATTCGACTTTAGCATGCATTTTATGTAAGGGTCTGCGTCCTCTTGCATTTTCTAAAGGCTTGCTTCCCCGGTGTAACGGCCGGCGCTGTAATGGGGATCGAACTCATAACCTTCGGTTTGTGAGCCGTGTCAGTTTACCACGAGCCCACGCCATCCCCAATCCCGCAGTCCATAAATTGCTGATTAATCTATTGTGTTGTCATCATCTAACATATGTGCCCGTATCGGTGCTAGTGAAGTCAGAATGTCAGCTCTTTTGTTGCCCTGAACCCCAGAATCAGTGCAGTAGATTCACACCAGAACCTCAGGATTTGATGCCTGTACAGATGCCATGAACTCATGTTTTAGCCAGCCCTTCTGTACCTTCAAAAGTAATGATACTGAGAGTCTGACGCCATGACTGTACCTGTTAAGAGGTCTCAGATAGCTGTCTCAACGCTCTATTCACTGCTTCCACATCTATTCTTGTACTGGAGGTTTCTGTTCTATGTGCCCCGCTCTGCTCTGCGATGACCTACCCTCTCACTCTAGCCCCAACCAGATATCTTGCTGTGTAGCCCTGTTCCATTGGTATATATCATGTCATCACTTTACTGCATGTTATCAGGAGCTTGTTAACCTCAAGCTCTGCGCTCCCGTTGCACCACCCTCTCCATTCCCTTCCTAGGATTATGATGAGTCTGTGATAATCTATCATTCTATCACCAGTGTAGATCCATTCTTTTCTCTTGACTATCATCTCAGCTGTTCTCACCTGTCCAGCTGTTCTCTCAGCCTGTGCCATCCATGACATCCCTTACATGATCCCTTGATGTCTGGGATATTATTGTGCATTGTGTGCTGTCTGTTTGTGGTAACCTGCATACAGACTACTAACCTGTTTTCAGGTGACCCTACAACCATTACCTTGTCATTAACCTGTCTTTATTTTACCTTTCATCCATTAAACTGTCTTCATCTGACTCTTGACCCAATTAACCTGTCTTTGTATGGCCTTTGATCCAATTAACATGTCTTTATCTACCCTTGACCCCATTAACATGTCCTCATGTCACCCCTGACACCATAGACCTGTCTTCATTTGACCCATGACACCATTAACCTGTCTTCATTTGACCCATGACACCATTAACCTGTCTTCATGTGACCCTTGACCCAATTGACCTTTCTTCATCTGTTCCTTAACCCAATTAACATATCATTATAAGACCCTTGACCTAATTAACATGTCTTCATCTGACCCTTGACCCCATTAACCTGTGATCATGAAACTACTGACACCCTTAACATGTCTTCATGTGACCAAGTTAACATGTCTTCATCTGACCTTTAGTACATTTACTTTTCATGACCCTTGTTCTTCTTCTTCCTCTTCTTCTTCTTCTTCTTCTTCTTCAATCAACTGATGTTGTGCTTCTATCCCGGTGAGGTTCACGAAGAAAACTGAGTTTCATGTCATTCAGCCACCTTTGACCCATTAATCTGGTTTTCCACCACCCTTGACCAATTAACCTGTCTTTCAGCCACCCTTGACCCACTAACCTGTCTGTATATTGCCGTGATTCATTAACCTGTCCTAATGTCAACTTGACCCATTAACCAGTCTTTCAGCCACCCTTGACTCAATAACCTGTTTTATGTCCCATGTGACCCATTTACTTGTCTTTATGTCACCATGACCCATTAACCTGTCTGTCAGCCACCCTTGACCCATTAACCTGTCTTTATGGCCCCTTGACCCATTTTCCTGTTTTTATATCACCGTGATCCATTAACCTGTCTTTCTGCTACCCTTGACCCATTAACCTGTCTGTATGTCACACTTGACCCATTAACCTATCCTCATGTCACCTTGACCCGTTAACCTGTCTTTCCGCCTCCCTTGACCCATTAACCTGTGTGTATGTCACCCTTGACCAATTAACCTATTTTCATGCCACCCTTAATCCATTATCCTGTCTTTTTGCCACATTTGACCCATTAATCTATTTTCATGTCCCTCTTGACCCATTAACCTGTCTTTCCATCCCCCTTGTTGTCAAACATCCCTTACTGGTGTTCTCCCTTGAGAGCCCTGATGAAAATGATATTAATTCCTTTTAAATGATGAATAAACCATGATACAAAATGAGATCACTAGAGAATTACAAGCGATGTTTTTATGGTTATCAATCAAACATTTGAGACATCAACCCCATTTTACTTCCTCATAAAACCAGTCAGTAATTCAATAGGAACAGGAAATATAATTGTAGAGTTCTTCTCCGCAGAAATGCTATTCAGCGTCTGCAGATAGCGCAACTGTAGTGCTGCCGGTGACCCCCCAATGATGTCTGCAGCTTCCTTCAAGGCTACTGATGCCTTCTGCTCACCTTCAGCTGCAATGACCTAAGAAGGATAGACAAGTTAGTAGTTGTTATTAGCAAATACATAGATAAAACTGAGTCAGTTGTTATAAATGTTATAAATTATTATGTGGTTTCAAAAACATAGATATATCTGAGTTAGTTGTTATAATAGTTAGTGGTTATGTGGTGATAAATACATAGATAAAACTGAGTCAATTGTTATAAATAGTAGAAATTATTATGGAGTAGTAAATAGATAGATAATTCTGAGCTAGTTATTATAAAAGAGTGATTATTGTGATGGCAAAAAATATAGATAAATCTAAGTAAGTTGTTATATAAGTTAGTGGCTAATGTGGTGGATAAAATTTAGATAAGTCTGAGTCAGTTGTTATAGAAGTTAGTGGCTATTGTGGTGGATATAATTTAGATAAGTCTGAGTCAGTTGTTATATAAGTTAGTGGCTAATGTGGTGGATAAAATTTAGATAAGTCTGAGTCAGTTGTTATAGAAGTTAGTGGCTATTGTGGTGGATAGAACATAGATAAGTCTGGGTCAGTTGTTAAAATAGTTAGTAATGTTATCGATTAAAAAAACTATAGATACCTGAGTCAGGTGTTATGAAAGTTAATAATTATTACGTGGTTTAAAAAAATATAGTTAAATCTGAGTTGTTATAATAGTGATTATGTGGTGGCAAACAATTAGATAAATCCGAGTAAATCGTTTTGAAAGTTAGTAGTTATTACAGGGTTTCAAAAATAAAAATACAATCTGAGCCAGTTATTGTAAAAGTTAGTAGTTATTATGGGGTAGCAAAGACGTCGCTGGCTCAACAGCGAGTACATGTTGTGTGAGTGTTTGCTCGCTGTAAGACCACATTTTGTGACACTCTCTTGCCACCCAATCCCCAATATACGCCGTAGACACCTCATGTGAACGGTGTTGAGCCGCCGTTCCTGTTTAGTGTAAGTGCTCCAAGTCTCGCTTCCATAAATGAGAGTGCCAAGAACGCAGGTCTGATAGAAACATACATTCATCAGAGACAACAAACATAAAAAAATATGAGCTAACAAATTAATGAGGAAGGGATGGATAAATAGAAGAAATATATGAAATTATAACACCATAATTTAAATGCCTGCGAAGAATATTATGTGCAACAAGAAGTATATTATCAAAAACAAGACAGCAGGAAATAAGTAGGAGGAACATCAGTATTAGCCTACACCAAAAGACAGCAACTAAAATGGTTTGGCCACGTAGCATGCCCACCACCACACCGCATCCATACACCCCGCCCCCCCCCCCCTCGCAACAGGCAATAATATTTAGATTCTACGGATTCATGGCCAAAGGTCGATAGCAAAAAAGGTGACATAGAAATATATGATGCGGTGAATGCCACTGCCTTATCGTAGAGTTGATATAAATATGCTGGAACGGATACAAAAAAGATCGACAAAACTGATAGTGGGATTCCAGAAAGACAGATATGAGAACGACACAAAACAACCGGCGTACAGTGTCTAGAAAAGAAAAGAATTCGATGTGACTAAATTCAGGTTTATAAGATAATCAAACGGGAGGAACATTAGACTATTTCAAGTTTTTCAAAGCACAGCTTCAAAAACAAGAGGACACAGCCACAAATTAATGAAACATTTTTTTGGGTCAGAGAGTGATGAATGCTTGGAATGCATTGTCACATGAAATAGTGTTAGCAGGGTCAATTAATGCATTCACGAATAAATTGGATGCGCATAGTTTATAGGTCAAGTGAAATACAAGAATATGGTTGTATACATACTTCGCAGAGCCTTCTAACCAATATAAAGATGTTAAGTTTAAGTTATCTTATAGAAGGTGACCAGACAAAGCATTAACAAAGTAAACAAAGAAACATAAAAAACTACGTTTTTCCTGTACAACTTTTATTTCTACTTAGATATGTTTTCTTTTAAAAAATTTTGGTACAGCGTGCGCATTTAAAAAAAACAAAACATTTTCATGTTTGTTTGTATGCTGAATTTGTGAATTGGCATTTAACAATTTTTAATTTATTGTTGTTTTGGTTTCGTATGAGAAGTTTGATGCGCTCATCTGGGATGTTTATCATTTGATCACATACATTTCTCGTAATGAAACTGAGGAGATCAAGTTGGTCAACATTTATTGCCAACTGCAATCTTGGAGAATGATCATCCTTCATGTCCATTTCTACATCTGCATTATGTTCAATGTTTACTTTAAGTGATGAGTGATTTTCCAACTCAATGAACGCGTTGTTGTTGTTGTTCTTCTTCTTCTTCTTCTTCCTATTCTTCTTTCTTCTTCTTCCTATTCTTCTTCCTTCTTCTTCCTATTCTTCTTCCTATTCTTCTTTCTATTCTTCTTCCTTCTTCTTTCTTCTTCTTCTTCCTTCTTCTTCCTATTCTTCTTTCTTCTTCTTCCTATTCTTCTTCCTTCTTCTTCTTCTTCTTCCTATTCTTCTTTCTTCTTCTTCCTTCTTCTTCCTATTCTTCTTCCTATTCTTCTTCCTTCTTCTTCCTATTCTTCTTCCTTCTTCTTCCTATTCTTCTTCCTTCTTCTTCCTATTCTTCCTTCTTCTTCCTATTCTTCTTCCTATTCTTCTTCCTTCTTATTCCTATTCTTCTTCCTTCTTCTTCCTATTCTTCTTCCTTCTTCTTCCTATTCTTCTTCCTTCTTCTTCCTATTCTTCTTCCTTCTTCTTCCTATTCGTCTTTCTTCTTCTTCCTATTCTTCTTCTTCCTTCTTTTTCCTATTCTTCTTCTTCCTTCTTCTTCCTATTCTTCTTCCTATTCTTCCTTCTTCTTCTTCCTATTCTTCTTCCTATTCTTCTTCTTCCTTCTTCTTCCTATTCTTCTTCCTTCTTCTTCCTATTCTTCTTCCTATTCTTCTTCCTTCTTCTTCCTCTTCTTCTTCCTATTCTTCTTCCTTCTTCTTCCTTCTTCTTCCTATTCTTCTTCCTTTTTCTTCCTTCTTCCTTCTTCTTATTCTTCTTCCTTCTTCTTCTTCTTCTTCTTCGTTCATCCTCAGATCAAGGTACCGGTTTCTCTTACAAAGGACACCGTTATTTGTAAGGCTGTTTTATCTCCATACAGCTTTTGTCTCCTACCTGTCTCGCAAGGTCAGTATTACTCTCTCTTTCCCTGTGTTCCACGGTCATGATATGCTCCCCACATGGACACCTGTCATCTGTCCCAATCCTCATTTTGTTGTAAAGATGACCCGTGAGTCTGTTATGCCCAGTTCTCAGTGTGAAGATGATGACTTGCTCTTCTCTAGTTAAGTTAATGTAGCTGTCTTCTTTTCAGAAGTTGATCAAACAATTTTCCCCTGAAGTTGGTTAGTTCTGAAGTTCTCCGGACTACATCTTGCTACTTCCAAATCCTTTTCAGAACTCGGTAGTGGGAGTTTGAGAACGAACAACGACAAAGAAGAAGGAATACACACACACTCTCTCTTTCTGTGTTCTCTATCTGTCTCTCTCTATTTCTTTCCCCACTCTCTATCTCATTCCCTATCTGTGTCTCATTCTCTCTGTCTGGCTCCATCTATCTCTGCCTCTCTCTGTTTCTCTTCTCACTATCTATGTCTGCATGTCTCCATCTCTTTCTGTCTCTCTCTTTTTCTGTTTCCCCTCTCTCTCTTTATCTCTATCTCTCTCTGTCTCCATCTCTCTTTTTCTCTTTCTCTGTCTCTCTGTATGCCTCTCTCTGTTTCTCTCTCTCTCTCTGTCTGTCTCTTTCTGTCACTCTCTCTTGTTATCTCTGTTCCCCCCCCCCCTCTCTCTTTCTCTGTCACTCTCTGTCTCTCACTCTGTCCCCATCTCTTATTCTCTCTTTGTCTCAATCTCACTGTCTCCTTCTCTGTCCCTCTGTTTCCTCTCCTCTCTCTCTCTCTCTCTCTCTATATATATATATATATATATATATATATATATATATATATATCTGTCTCCATCTCTCATTCTCTTTCTCCATCTCTCTCTGTGTCTCTCTCTCTGTCTCTCTAGTTCTCTCAATCTCTCTCTTATCCTTTCTCTCCCTGTCGCTTTCTATGTTTCTTTCTCTGTCTCTCTCTCTCTTTGTCTGTCTATATCTCTTTTTGTCTCTCTCTCTGTCTCTCTCTTTGTCTTTCTGTCTGTTTCTTTCTGTCTCTCTCTCTTTATGTTTCTTTCTATGTCTCTCTTTTTCTGTTTCTATCTCATTGAATCTTTCTTTGTCTCTCACTCTCTCTTTTCTTCAATTTGAACAAAGCCTCCCCCCCCCCTCTTCCTCCAACCCTCCCCCAAATCACAGTCAGACCCCTTAATCTCTGTCTGCCTTTCTGTCTCTCTCTCTTATCTCTCTCGCTCTGTCTATCTCTTCCTCTCTATCTATCTCTCTATCTATATCACTCTCTGTTTCTCTCTCTCTCTCTCTCCTTTAACTCCATCAAAGTTCCCCCCAAAATCACAACCAACCAGACCACTTCATCTCTGAACGCAGATTCACGATTAGTGCTTGTTAGTCTTTTCTCCTTATTCATTTATGGGACATCTATCAAGCCTCATCTTTAGAACCACAGTCACGTATGTTATTGACTTCCATCCAATCTGTCTCAACCTTCCTTGTACATTCTATGACTGTACACTAATGATTGTATATTTCCATCCCCCTCCGGCCAAGTCTCTCCTCCTTTATCTTCAGCGGTTCTCTTGCACATGTGCCATTATACCTCCCAAAACCTTAAACCTCTACCCATCTTGTTGTCTCTTATTCTCTATCCCATCTCTTCCCTCCTCCTCCCTCCCCCAATGTATAACATTAAAAAATACATCCGGTTTAATTTATGAATATCGACAAGTTGATAAAAACAATTGCAATCTGTGAAATGAGATGCCTGAGAAAAGTCACAATAATCACAAGTCACAAGAGTCACAATGGTTACAAAAGTAACAATAGTCACAATAGTCACAAGAGTCACAACAGTCATAAAAGTCACCAGGAGAGAGAGAGAATGAGAAATGCCGACATGGGAAATATTGTAGGACCAACATTCTCTCAAGGATATATTCACAGACATAGCGTTAAACGGGTTGGCCACCTCGTGAGAATGAAACCAGATCGGTTGCCATTAAAAACATACAGCAGTAGAAGATCAAGGTTAAGGGAGCTACGAGAAGAACACGGGGCAAATGGATAGACATCAAATACCAGCATGTGCTCACATCAACACATCTGGCCCAAGTACAAGACCTGCATCTCCCCACTACGCTACACGGCATCAGCGAAGGCTAAAGTAAAGTATCCTATACCTGCGTGGGGACACATCATAGGCGTCTCAGTCTTTGTAGACCATGCGCATGGCACCCTGTGAGTAGCCTCTCATGGCGCAAGCCTGGGCGCTGAATATGAAGACTATGGGCTGCCCAAACTGCAGGATCCCCTTCTCGGCCTCGCTGGTGTAATCAACAACAACAACAACAACAATAAAAACAACAACAATAACAGAAACAACAACAAGAACAAAATATTCTTAGTCTGTTTAGTTATTAGTTACGAATATTTTTATTTACAAAAAATTCTTATTCGTTTGAAAATCCATAAAAAATTTTTGGGGAACGGCGTGGCCTAGTGATTACGTGACACGACTCACACATAGAGGGTGCTGGGTTCGATCCCCATCACAGCACCGGCCGTTACCTCGGGGAAGCAAACCCTTAGAAAACGCAGGAGGAAGCAGACCCTTACATAAAATGCTTGCTGAAGTCGGATGCACTGGACCGACAGGCGCAAAATAAAAACCACAGTGCAACGCACACCGCCTTTGGGAATAGAGAAATAAAGCCAACGTAAAAAAAAAAAAAATGACAACGCACCCGCCCTCTCTTCGCATCCGATTCAGACTTTCTTGGCCAAAAACAACCTTCCTCTGGTTTGTCAGACTCATTATTCTCCACACATCGCTTCTTACAAATTTTTGGCTGTATCCCAAGCTCAAAATTCCGCTGAAAGGGACTCGATTTGAGTCACCAGAAGACATTATGCAGAATGCGATGACCCAGCTGTACTCCATTCCCATAGAGGCCTTCTTGAAATGCTTCCAACAAACGCGGAACCGTTGGGAGATGTATGGAGTCCAAAGATCAGTACTTTGAAGTGGATTAGGGTTTCAAACTACCAGTTCAGTAATTGTGTTTTTTCTGGCCCAAAGGTCGGATACTTTTTGAACACGCCTCGTATGCATATTATTTTGAATGCACCTTTTGGTCTGGACAATTTCGAAAGAAAAAATAAATCCAAATTACATTCTGGCATATGGTGAAAGGGGTGCAGCAAAATAATAATTTGTTATCAATTCTCCTTCGTCTTTTTCTTCTTCTCCTTCGTCTTTTTCTTCTTCTTCTTTATATTTTTTTATTTCTTGTTCTTCTCTTTCTTGTTCTTCTTTCTTGTTATTTGTCGTGCCGTTGTTCTTCTTCTTTTTCTTCTTCCCATTCATCTTCTTCTTCTTTGTGTTCTTGTTCTTCATCCCATTTATCATCTTCATCTTCTTGTTTTTCTTCTTCCCATTCATCTTCTTCTTTTTCTTCTTCCCCTTCTTCTTCCTCTATACTTTTTATTTTTCTTGATTTTCTTCTTCTTTATCTTGGGTTGCATATGATATCAACTATTTCTCTCCTATAAGACCTACCCTTGCAATTTCCTCCAGTTATTTTAATGTCTAGGTCTACAACACTGTATGTTCACAGTCTCGACGGCTTCTATGTTGAAAGGAAACAAGTTTAATTTCGGGTTGAGCTAGTCTGTGTCGCAGACGAAGTTAAAAGGATCTTCTCCTTCAAACAGGCTGGTCTGTTTAGTAAATTGGTCGATATCTTTATTGATAGATTATTTTTAAAATAAGGCGAGGCTGCAGCGGTTCTGTGGATGTGTATAATGGGAAAAAAACATGAAAAAAAACTAGTAAAAGTTGATTAAGGTTGAGCTTAATCAAAATTTAAAAATGGGTATGGTCAGATACCGCACCGAGACGAGAACACAAACAAAACCTACGTTACGACCAATAGGCCTTCATCAGGGACAACAACACTGAACTAACAAATCAACATATAAGAAAAACAGATGAGTTGACCCTTTTTTTCTTATATGTTGATTTGTTAGTTCAGTGTTGTTGTCCCTGATGAAGGCCTATTGGTTGTTACGTAGGTTTTGTTTGTGTTCTCGTCTCGGTGTGGTATCTGACAATACCCATTTTTAAATTTTGATTAAGCTCTACCTTAATCAACTTTTACTAGTTTTTTTTTCATGTTTTTTTCCCTAGATTATTTTTATGTAGTCGGGGAACTGGTCGCATGACCGATCATTCTTCTTTCTCGTCCTGGTTTGGAGTTTTTTATTTATTTCACAGATTTGTCGGATTTCTGTATACGTCTGGTGATTTTTATGTTAGTGTGCTTTTTTTGGGTAGTGACTGGTTTCTTATTTGTCTATCCATTGTTTATCTTTTTTGAGACTTCCATTTTCCGCCTGTCTCTCTTTCTACGTCTTTCTCTGTCTTATACATTCGCTGTGTGTATTTCTATCTGTCTCTTTCTTTAAATGCTCTTACTCTCTTTGTGGGTTCCTTTGACTTTTTCTCTGCAAATTCTTTAACTCTCTGACTTTCGATGTGTCGCTTACTGCCTCTCTCTGTCATTAAATGCTTAATTATTTCTCAAAGTGGGATCAAGACGCTGAGCAGGGCATGAGCTGCAGCGGTCAGCGACCCATAGCTGACTGCTAGCGTCAGGACCGGCGAACCAAAGCTGCCCAGACCCATCTACACCTCCATGCGGTGATCCTGGGTAACAGGCTGCAACAGAGCAGACTGGCTAAGGAGAAGGGATCGAAGAGGGAATGCTAACCCAGTACTAAAAAAAAAAAAAATGCTTGCTGAAGTCGGATGTGTTGGACCGAAATGTGCAAATATCACAGTCAAGCTGTAAACTACCACACAACGCATTCTGTTCTCTGGACTACATTCTGCTACTTAGGCCCGTGTCAGGGTTTGGTAGCGGGAGATTGAGAACGAACGAAGCCAAGCCATATCTCAAAGTCTCCAAATGTGTGTCTCTTTCTCTCAGTGTGTTTTAATCTCTATCTTTCGTTCTATGCCTCTAAAATTATCACAGCCCATAAAGACAACCCTTTAAAGTCGCTGTATCGAGAGATGGTACGAATTAATGCGGGCCCCAGAGATGGAACTTCGAGAGGATCCTGCCACCGGAAATCGTCTACCATGCCCAACATGTATCACGGTGGAAGAGGATCATGAAACGATGGAGATGACATAGATGATGGGCGCAATACAGGACCCAGACCACCTGATGACCTGCCCCAACCTCCAGGAAACATGCAATAGGCGCGACATGCTGGAGGCAAATGACAAGGCAATCCATGTCGCTGAATACTGGATGCAAGATATATAACGTGGTGCTTGGACACGGAAAGTAAGTAAGTCTATGACTCTTACTCTCTCTTTGTGTATCACTATGACTCTTACTCTCTCTTTGTGTGTCACTATGACTCTTACTGTCTCTTTGTGTGTCACTATGACTCTTACTCTCTCTTTGTCTGTCACTATGACTCTTACTCTCTCTTTGTGTATCACTATGACTCTTACTCTCTCTTTGTGTGTCACTATGACTCTTACTCTCTCTTTGTGTGTCACTATGACTCTTACTCTCTCTTTGTGTGTCACTATAACTCTTACTCTCTCTTTGTGTGTCACTATGACTCTTACTCTCTCTCTGTGTGTCACTATGACTCTTACTGTCTCTTTGTGTGTCACCATGACTCTTACTCTCTCTTTGTGTGTCACTATGACTCTTACTCTCTCTTTCAGTGTCACTATGACTCTTACTCTCTCTTTCAGTGTCACTATGACTCTTACTCTCTCTCTTTGTGTATCACTATGACTCTTACTCTCTCTTTGTGTGTCACTATGACTCTTACTCTCTCTTTGTGTGTCACTATGACTCTTACTCTCTCTTTGTGTGTCACTATGACTCTTACTCTCTCTTTGTGTGTCACTATGACTCTTACTCTCTCTTTCAGTGTCACTATGACTCTTACTCTCTCTTTCAGTGTCACTATGACTCTTACTCTCTCTCTCTTTATGTATCACTATGACTCTTACTCTCTTTGTGTGTCACTATGACTCTTTCTCTCTTTGTGTGTCACTATGACTCTTTCTCTCTTTGTGTGTCACTATGACTCTTTCTCTCTTTGTGTGTCACTATGACTCTTTCTCTCTTTGTGTGTCACTATGACTCTTACTCTCTCTTTGTGTGTCACTATGACTCTTAATCTCTCTTTGTGTGTCACTATGACTCTTACTGTTTCTTTGTGTGTCACTATGACTCTTACTCTCTCTTTGTGTGTCACTATGACTCTTACTCTCTCTTTGTGTGTCACTATGACTCTTACTCTCTCTTTGTGTGTCACTATGACTCTTACTCTCTCTTTGTGTGTCACTATGACTCTTACTCTCTCTTTCAGTGTCACTATGACTCTTACTTTCTCTTTCAGTGTCACTATGACTCTTACTCTCTCTCTCTTTATGTATCACTATGACTCTTACTCTCTTTGTGTGTCACTATGACTCTTACTCTCTCTTTGAGTGTCACTATGACTCTTACTCTCTCTTTGTGTGTCACTATGACTCTTTCTCTCTTTGTGTGTCACTATGACTCTTACTCTCTCTATCTTTGTGTGTCACTATGACTCTTACTCTCTTTGTGTGTCACTATGACTCTTTCTCTCTTTGTGTGTCACTATGACTCTTACTCTCTCTCTCTTTGTGTGTCACTATGACTCTTTCTCTCTTTGTGTGTCACTATGACTCTTTCTCTCTTTGTGTGTCACTGACTCTTTCTCTCTTTGTGTGTCACTATGACTCTTACTCTCTCTCTCTTTGTGTGTCACTATGACTCTTTCTCTCTTTGTGTGTCACTATGACTCTTTCTCTCTTTGTGTGTCAATATGACTCTTTCTCTCTTTGTGTGTCACTATGACTCTTACTCTCTTTTTGTGTGATCCTGTGACTTTTTCTCTTCTCTTTCTTCAACTCGCAATCTATTGGTGTTTTCCTTGTCATCTCGCTCTCTGTCATTATATGCTACTTTCTATCTCCGTCTCTCTCTTCTTGTCTCCTTCTCTCTTTGTTCTCTTCGTCTTTCTTTTGTCTCTTACTCTTCTTTTGTGTGTACCACTGACTTTTTCTCTTCAGGTTCTTACTTTTTATTTTCTCTCTGTTTCTCTCTCCTTTCCTTTCGAACACTTTCCCTATCTCTGTTTCTCTCTCCTTTCCTTTCGAACACTTTCCCTATCTCTGTTTCTCTCTCCTTTCCTTTCGAACACTTTCCCTATCTCTGTTTTTCTCTCCTTTCCTTTCGAACAGTTTCCCTATCTCTGTTTCTCTCTCCTTTCCTTTCGAACACTTTCCCTATTTCTGTTTTTCTCTCCTTTCCTTTCGAACAGTTTCCCTATCTCTGTTTCTCTCTCCTTTCCTTTCGAACACTTTCCCTATTTCTGTTTTTCTCTCCTTTCCTTTCGAACAGTTTCCCTATCTCTGTTTCTCTCGGTCGCTATTTCTAGTTCCTTGAGTTTATGAAAGTTCCACAATATCCAGACCTGGTTTGATTTAAGAATGTGAATTTTGGATCTGTGTTTCCTCTAGTGTCTTCATCAAATCGTGATAGACAACATTGTGCGCCTCTATACAGTAAGAGCTATGCCGGCAGCAGCATAGTCAGTAACATGGTCTCCAATACCAGACAGCGTAGCAGTTTGTCGCCATGCCATGCCTTGAAGGTAGAATATGGTCGAGAGATCAGGCATTCGCCTCTCAAATCGATGAACGGAAACGGTAGGCGATCAAATCTCGCAAGTTTCAAGCGATTCCTGGACTCAAGGGAGGTGATACCAGAGTGAATGCATCCTGAGTTACCTCCAGTCGTCTAGACGTATATCTTGCCACTGGTCCAAGGTAGCTCAGAACGAGAGAGTGACGCTGATAACCAGCGCAGGTTCTCCCTCACTAAACTCCAAATGCAGAACGTTACATCAAGACAGAACCATCACATGATCTCGCCATCATCACTTGCGATGTGCAGACAACTTTTTCTAATTTTAGAATGAGAACAACCTAGGGATAAAGAAGGCACATCTATTAAACAAAATAAACGATCGCTGAAATCGGTTACGCTAGGCCTGGGTTCAAAGTCTACTTCTTCTTATTCTTGTTTCACCCCAGTCGGAGTTTACACTCCCCGATACAGTTGGATCGCTTTAGAAAGTTTGCGTCAAAACATTTTGCGTGCGTTTGTAGTGATGTTTTTTTAATTTTACACAATGATGTTACTAGCCAAATACACAACTCTCTTTAGTCGCATTTAAAACGACATGTATGGAAAGGCAGTGGTCCTATTATTTCCTTCCCAGTAAGTAGTCCCCCAGGTATCCACTCAGGGAAAGATCACATCCTTATCCTCGATGAATAGAGACGTACCAGATTAGGAGTAAACAAAATGGTGCATTAATATTAGAAGGAAACAAAATGGTGCACTTAGATCAGGAGTATACAAAATGGTGCATTAACATAAGGAGTAAACGAAATGGTGCATTAAATTTAGAAGTAAACAAAATGGTGCATTTAGATCAGAAGTAAACAAAATGGTGCATTAGGATCAGGAGTAAACAAAATGGTGCATTTAGATCAGGAGTAAACAAAATCGTGCATTAAGATCAGGAGTAAACAAAATGGTGCATTAAGATCAGGAGTAAACAAAATGGTGCATTTAGAAAGGAGTAAACAAAATGGTGCATTTAGATCAGGAGTAAACAAAATGATGCATTTAGATCAAGAGTGAAAAAATGGTGCATTTAGATCAAGAGTGAACAAAATAGTGCATTTAGATCAGGAGTAAACAAAATGGTGCATTTAGATCAGGAGTAAACAAAATGTTACATTAAGATCAGGAGTAAACAAAATGGTGCATTTAGATAGGAGTAAACAAAATGGTGCATTTAGATCAGGAGTAAACAAAATGATGCATTTAGATCAAGAGTAAACAAAATGGTGCATTTAGATCAGGAGTAAACAAAATGGTACATTAAGATCATGAGTAAACAAAATGGTGCATTTAGATCATGCGTAAACAAAATGGTGCATTTAGATCAAGAGTGAACAAAATGGTGCATTTAGATCATGCGCAAATAAAATGGTGCAATAAGATCAGGAGTAAACAAAATGGTGCATTTAGATCAGGAGTAAGCAAAATGGTGCATTTAGGTCAAGAGTAAACAAAATCGTGCATTAAGATCAGGAGTAAACAAAATAGTGCATTAAGATCAGGAGTAAACAAAATGGTGCATTAAGATCATGAGTAAACAAAATGGTGCATTTAGATCAGGAGTGCTGTTGAAATCGGATGCACTGAGCCACTGGCTAACAAATTAAATCAGTGCAACGTAAATATCGCTGTAAACAGCGTACGATGAAAAAGAAGAAGAAGATCAGGAGTGAACATAATGGCGCATTAAGATCAGGAGTAAACAAAATAGTGCATTTAGATCAAGAGTAAACAAAATGGTGCATTAAGATCAGGAGTAAACAAAATAGTGCATTTAGATCAGGAGTAAACAAAATGGTGCATTTAGATCAGAAGTAAACACAATGGTGCATTAAGATCAGGAGTAAACAAAATAGTGCATTTAGATCAGGAGTAAACAAAATGGTGCATTAAGATCAGAAGTAAACAAAATGGTTCATTAAGTTCAGGAGTAAACAAAATAGTGCATTTAGATCAGGAGTAAACAAAATTATGCATTTAGATCAGCAGTAAAGAAATTGGTGCATTTAGATCAGGACTAAACAAAATAGTGGATTAGGGAGCAATCAAAAGAGATTAAAGCCAACACAAAAATTCAAATCGTCCATGGAGAGTCCTTTCTTGGAACAGCTCAATGAATTTATTTTCACAGATGATCAGAGTCTCTTCTACAATAGAGAGGAGAATTTACTTGTTCTGTCCCCTCTGTGTTGAAGTACATGGCTCGTATTTTGGCCATTAGGCGCCACTAACCCTGTATTTCTTCACTACTTCCTATAATTTACTGGGGATTCCGTGGCCAAGTGGTTAAGCCGTCGGCCTCGTGATCAGGTGGTGTGGGTCCGACTCCGGAATCCGCCATCTTTTTCACGGGTGCTTGATGCGGAGTCCTCAGTATCTCGTAGTCACCCCCTAGTCATCTTGTCCGCGACTTGCCACTGGGGTCGGGCGGCATGGGACAAGAGAGTGAGGATAAAAGGCAGCGCAGTTAATCCTTACTAAAAATAGCGCTAGCAAAATTAATTATGCCATCATCGTCTACGATGGACGGCGGCCTTTGCCTTTTCTTTGTGTGCCTATAATTTACTCCTGTTCACTCTATCAAAGGCCTTCTTTTGTACACCAAACTACCTCAACAAATAATATAAGATAATCCATAAAAGACAAAGTATTAGACTTCAGTTAGTCCGAAAGGTGAAGACAATGGATGGGAAAGTCTATTGTTCTCTTTCTGGCCTGCTGAACAGCCACAGAGTAGAAAACTGTTGAATAAATAAGCAAGCAAATTAATGGTCAATTATGCTTCAGACCTCAGGAGGTTAGTGAAGTATATAGAAAAGTAAGCAGTCGGCAACAGAATACAAAGACCACGCTCTACATGAGCTCAAGAGACAGTACCCTAGCAACTCCGGGACGTATGTGTAAACAGATGGATCGGCCATGGAGAGGGAAGAAAGGGAAAGCAGTGGAATCTAAATAACTTAACTTAGCTTAACTTAACATCTTTATACTGATTTAGAAGACGCTACGGAGTCTGTATTCTTGGAGGGTGGTTTAACCGATGTGCGAGTTCATCTTAATAGACTCAAACACTAGAGTTAAGTAGACCCGCAGCCAGTTAGGCGCCATCTAGAGCTACTCTTAACAAACCACCTGGGGAAAGGTACAAATAACTTGAATACATTTTTAACCTGAGTTGTGTACGGGCAGCGCCCATTAAGCAAACTCTTTCCGATTTCTAACTGTCAAGGAATTTTCAACGTGCTCGACACTGACGCGGGGGTCCGATCTCACTACCCAGAGATCAGTGGAATATTTTACAAGAAGATCCACGTGAACAAGGACGCAGACCCACAGGACGTCCCAAAGTACGTTGGGAAGACAACATACGACAGTCCCTAAGTAATCGAGGGATGGATTGGAAAGAGGCCATGAGAAAGAGGGCGGATAGAACGTGTGACGTTCTCTCTGGCAAACCTCTACACCTCACGGTAGAAGAGGAGCGACTAAGTAAGTAAGTAAGTAAGTAAGATCCAAGTGAAAAAAAATTCCGGTCTCCACCGAGATTCGAACCTGCGACTTCCGACGCCCGAGGCGGACACACCTTACCTCGAGACCACTGAGTCACCTAGCCTACCTCAATACCACTGAGTCTTCCAGCTTATCTCAAGACTACTGAGTGACCTAACTTACCTCGAGACCACTGAGTCACCCAGTTTAGAGACCACTGAGTCACCTAGCTTACCTCGAGACCACTGAGTCACCCAGCTTACCTCGAGACCACTGAGTCACCCAGCTTACCTCGAGACCACTGAGTCATTCAGCTTACCTCGAGACCACTGAGTCACCCAGCTTACTTGGAGACCACTGAGTCACCAAGCTTACCTCCAGACCACTGAGTCACCCAACTTACCCCGAGACCACTGAATCCTCCAGTATTCCACACTCAAACGGTGACATAGAATATCACTCCATAGCATCGAACGGCACAACTTTAAATTAATAAGGCAGCAGCTCTTACCTTAGCCCTGGCATCCCGATCAGCCTCGGCCTCCGCCGCCATAGCTCTCTGTAACTGAGTTGGCAGTCGGACATCCTTGCTGTAACAGAAAGAAACCAGGTAGAGCACCTCAGTAGCGGAGGGATAGAGAGCCCATTCCTTAGTGCAAAATTTACAGTGTTTATCCCTGTTATCTAAACTTCAAGTTGACCCAGTTGTAAATGGGTAAATGGCGCACAGTTAAAGAAGACCTGCCGAAGACGGATGTGTCGGACCGTGAGGTGCAAATATCGCAGTAAACTAACGACACAACGCATTCTGTTCTTCGGACTACATCCTGATACTTGCAAAGCCCTGCTCAGGGCTTCAGTAGCCAGAGATTAAGAACGAACGCAGAAGAAGAAGAAGTTAAAGAAGAAAATGCAGCGAGAAAAGGAGCTAACATCCCAACTCATAGAAAGGTGAGTCCTACTTATTTACTTTTCATGTCCGGCAAACGCACACAGTCTTCGCACAAAATTAGTCACTGTCAGTGCTCTTTCATTTGCTACCGTCAGGACATCCACGGTACAGGATTGCTGCATACTTGGACATATAATCAGGTGTTCCAGGTCCTGGAAGGACCCACATTGACAATATTCATCGTCTGTATATCCCTACTTTTTCAGGTTAGACCCACATCTGGACATACCTGTTCTTCTTCTTCTTCTTCTTTGTACGCTGTCAGACGTCAACTTGAATTTGATCAAAGAAAGCAGCTGTCATCCTGAGGCTGTCGACACTGCCATAGAGCTTGTCTAGTGTTGGCACTGGTGATGGCCACATGTGCTTTCTCTGGTCCTCGTATGTCGCGCAGTTTTGCAGCAGATGTTCAGCGATCATTTTCCCTGTACCACAGGTGCATTCAGCAGTGCCACCTATCTTCAGTTTATTGAATAGATGGTACCTCAGTCTGTTGTGGCCTGTGCGGAGTCTGAAGACCACGACCTGCTCTCTTCTGTTCAACTGGTAATAGGCATTATTTTTTGTGTAGCCAGTAGGTTCTGTTTCCCATTTGGCCATATATCTGGCCCTAATCAACCTTTTGGACTCTTCGTAGGTCACACTAGAATCTGGTTGTGGTAGTCTTGCTCCTTCTTTTGCCAGTAAGTCTGCCTGCTCATTGCCTTGGATGTTACAATGGGATGGAACCCACTGTACCACTACTCTTTTTGGTGCGGACTGCTGGCATAGTTGACAGAGTACTGCTCTTAGATCATTAAGTTCAGTATTTTTCTGGCTTTTTACTGCTGAAACCACGGTCAGGGCATCTGTAAACAGGACTATCTGGCTTTCATTGCTTTCACCGGACACACCTGTTCAACGTTCAGGTAGTATATGGCAAATCATGTTCTAATGCAAGTTCTTCTTTGACCTCCATCCAAAGATTCAATGTTGTTTTGGTGCCACTTTTCTATGAGGTTTCTAACCCCGGTTTCTGTTCTGAGGGTTGTAAAGTCTGCATAGAACTTATCCTCGATTTCAGTTGTATTCTTTCTGGCACATGTCCAAAAAGATGGTGTCTCTGGTCACAGGATTGCTTCTCTCCCTCAACTTCAGATGCAACACATCTTCTAATATCCGGATGTGCGATACCAGCGGTTAAATAGATCTTTTCCTTAGAGTCCTAGTGCGGAGGTAAAGATGCAGCACAGTGAATGAGATGGCAGGAGTCAACGACTCACAGATGGCTGAGTGCATCAGGGACAACGAACCAGAGCTGACCAATATCCTATTCCACCTCCAAGTGGGGAGCCTGGTAACAGGTTGCACTTGTGTAGTTTGGGTAAGAGAATAGGGATTGCAAACCAGAACTCAAAAATGCTTTGCTGAAATCGGATGTGCCAGCAGTAAGTTAGGCGCCATCTAAAGCTGCTCTTAACAAACCACCTGGGGAAAGGTACACATAGATTGGGTAGATTTTTAACTTGAATTTTGTCCAGGCAGCGGCCGTTAAGCCTACTCTTTTCGATTTCTATCTGCCAAGGGATTTTTAACGTGCTCGACACTGAACACGGGAGTCCGATCTCACTACCCAGAGATTATGGGAATTTTTACCAGAAGATCCACGTGAACAAAACCCCGGTCCTTCACCGTGATTCCAATACGCGACCTTCGGCACACAAAGCGGCAACTTACCTCCAGACCACTGTGTCCCCTTCGGGACATTGCAGACTCAAGGCCCACCTCCACAGAATGGCGGTTTCACTGACATCGACACAAACGATCGCGGAACACCCAAGCAGACATCAAAATATATTCTGCAAGACTGTTCCACTTATGTAGCCAAAAAGAGGCCATGCTCGAAAAACTGTGGGTGGGGAGGATGGAGTGTGGAAAGGGGGGTGGGGCGACGAAGACCTGAAACGCCTAGTACCCTTTGTCAACCCCACCTGGCTAGAAGCTTAGCATCAGTTGATCAAAGAACAGGCAGAAGAATACTTTGTTGAAACGAATCAACGTGTTGCTGGCTAGCACTGCACAGGGTGTCTTTATCGCAACATCTGGAATACTTACATTTCCACTCGCTCAACTTTGATTCCCCACTTGTCTGTTGCGTCATCAAGAACATTCTGGAAGTCAAGAACAAGAACAGATGTCTGAACCGTTGGTAAAGGAAAATGTAAAGCTAAAAGTCAAGGTTAAGGTAAAAGTATAAGTAAAAGAAAACATTAGGGCAAAGATAAGAGTAAATGTAAAGGGAAATGGAAAAAAGAGAAAGGTAAAAGTAAAGGTAAAGGGAATTGTACAAGTAAAGATAAAAGCAAAAGAAAAAGAAAAAGTAAAGGGAAAGGTAAAAATAAAGGAAAGGTAAAACTAAAGGAAAGATAAAAATGAAGGGAAAAGTAAAGTAAAAGGTAAAGAGAAAGGGACAAATAAAGGGAAAAGCAAAAGTAAAGGTATAAGTAAATAAAAAGGTAAAAGTAAAAGAAAAGTAAAGGTAAATGTAAAGAGAAAGGAAAAGGTAAAAGTACAGGGAAGGTATAAGTAAAGGTGAAAGTAAAGAGAAACGGAAAGGGAAAAGTAAAGATAAAGTAAACGTAAAGTAAAGGTAAAAGTAAAGGTAGAAGTAAAATAAAAGGTAAAAGTAAATACAACAGTAAAGGTAAAAGTAAAGGTAAAGGTTAAAAGTAAAGGTAAATTTTAAAAGTAAAATTAAAAGTAAAGGTAAAAGTTAAAGTTAAGGTGAAAGTAAAGGTAAAAGTTAAGGTAACAGTTCAGGGAAATGTAAAGTTATTTATAGAGGTAGACCATAACCGATATTTCCGTCGAGGATGAGGTGTTTCAGCATTCATTGTACTAAGCCACTGCTTTATGATGGGGTGGCCAGTTCCTTTACTCTGTGCCTTTCTCCATCCCTAGCCATCAACGAGGTAACCATTTGCAGCTGAGTTGACTGGAGCTGCCGGTAGTGAGAGTTGAACCTTGTACCTTTGCCATGAAATCCAAGTGCTCTGTCACTGCTTATTCTTATTTATAATCACCCACACGAACCATTGGTATGTGATTCTTCTATTATCGTCGGCTTCATCCAAAATTAACTTCTCTAACAATATATCTCTTCATTTCTTAATCACAGCCAAGGAAACTACAGACCCATCGCAAACATTGCCCTAAGGGATCAAGTGTAAATAATATAATTGAACTAGAATTTGTAAGAGAGTAATCAAGAAGACATCGTAATAGGTTGTCGCTGGAATTTGATAGGCCATGTCCTGAAAAAAGAACCAGACACCATCACCTGAACTGCCTTGGCATTGACCCCAGAAGGAAGGCGAAGAAGACAATTTGGCAAAAAACCGTAGATGTCGAAAATAAAATCATGAATCAAAGCTACGGCACTGCATGGAGGAGTCTGCAGACAGGGTGATGTGGAGGGAGTTTGTTGCCGTTATGAAATAAATAAATATATATCAGAAGAAGATTAGCCATGGCAATTGAGAGACTGAACAGCCTGGAGAAATTATGGCAGAGTACCAACAAAATGATAAAAGTAAAAGTCTTGAGAGCCTGTGTTTTTCCTGTGGCAGCTTATGGCTGCGAATCATGGACGATTACCAAAACGTCCAGACAAAGAATCAAATCCTTCGAGTCAAAATGTTATATAAATATCCTTAGAATACCCTGGACAGAGAAAAAGGTAAATGTAGACATTCGGCAGGAGTTGAGCATAGAGGAGAACTGGTTTATCAATTCCATTTTGGCCAGAAAATGCAAATACTTTGGTCACATCAAGAGACACAACGGTCTTGAAAGAACGGTTATGGAAGGTATGGTGCCAGGCAAAAGAGGAAGGGGTAGACCAAGAAGACGATGGCACCAAGATATCCAGGAATGCCTGGGTATGACTGTGGCGGAGGTTGGAGCTTTGACAAGGGAACGAGTTTCTTTCAGACAGATTGAAGCGACGTTCTATAAAGGGCATGCTACATGATGATGATGATATATATATATATATACGATTAACAGTCTGTCAATCTCGAGAGACAATACACTTCACGCGAGAAGACGGACTTAGTCAGTTGTTGCCCTTGCTTGTGCCGCACACGTCTGGTGTCTGCATCTTTGTTTCCTCTGCCTGTAAGCCAGAACACAAAGCCTTCCTCCAGCTGAGGCTATCTTTGGCAAGTTCCTCCCAGTTGCACGTGCTCATATCCCATATATACCACTGGAACAGGACAGTGAATATTTCGTTTTCCCTGAGGTTTGGAAGAAAAAGAAGAAGAACAAAAAGAAGAAGAAGAAGAAACAGAAGAAGAAAAAGAAGACGAAAAAGAAGAAGAAAGAAGGGGAAAAAGAAGAATAAGGGGAAAAAGAAGAAGAATAAGGGGAAAAAGAAGAAGAAGATAAGATAGATCGATTAGATTCGATAGATAGATAGATAGATATATAGATAGATAGATAGATAGATAGATAGATAGATAGATAGATAGATAGATAGATAGGGATGGATGGATGGATGGATAGGTAGGTAGGTAGGTAGGTAGGTAGATAGATAGATAGATAGATAGATGGATGGATGGATATATAGATAGGTGGGTAGATGGATGGATGAATAATTAGATAGATAGATAGATATATAGATAGACAGATAGATAGATAGATAGATAGATAGATAGATAAATGGATGGATGGATGGATGGATGGATGGATGGATGGATAGGTAGGTAGGTAGGTAGATAGATATATAGATAGATAGATGGATATATAGATAGATGGGTAGATGGATAGATAGATAGATAGATAGATAGATAGATAGATAGATAGATAGATAGATAGATAGATAGATAGATAGATAGATAGATAGATAGATAGATAGATAGATAGATAGATAGATAGATTATATGTGCATGTACAAACAGTGTTTCCATGTATTGTCCTGATCAGATTTTTATAACCAAACTGCCAATGTTATTTTTATTTTGCACCAAATGTAACATTCTTAATTCGTGTGCGCTTTTTTGGGGCATTCTCTGCCAATAAAGACATCAATAATGATGACCATGAAGACGAAGCTAATGATAATGATGAAGACAACATCTGTGAACCTCACCTGCATCTGCTCGCTAATGTGCTCCCTATTTGACAAAATCTCCGACAAATTCTGAGTTCCTAGCACATTACGGAGCGTGGTCTGAGCCAACAGCTGTGTAGAATTGGCAGCATTTTCCACATTGGCAACTGAGACAGTAGGGCTGGATATACGGTAATAAACCACAGCGTCTACGGAGACGGTGACGCTGTCACGTGTCAACACCTAGTTACCAAGGAGAAAAACTATTAGTCAATCTTCACAAAGTGTCAATCAATCAATCAATCAATCAATAATAACCATGACAACTTCTTGCGAAGGATAATAATAGCTGTCCATCGTTGTCGATAAGGACCGCCGACATCTTCCTTGTCACAGATTTCCCTGTTCGGTGTGGGTGCGCATGTGGCTGAACAGGCCAATGCGAGCACGAAAACATCTGCTACATATCGGGCACACGAGGATGGTAGAAGGGGATGGTATTCCCGCTGCTCGGGATTTCCGCGTCTCGCGTCTGCTCTGGGCCTTCACAACACGGTCGTCTTCTCCGGTAGCTACACCCGATTTGACTGCGCTTCTCCAGTCAGATCTGTTTTGCGCAAGACATTCCCAGGTGTCGATGTCTATCTGGCAACTTTTCAGTGAGTCCTTCAGACCGAAGGATAGGTATACAGCAAATGCTCCTTCTTCCATAGGCGTCTCAGTCGTCCTTTATTCCTTCTGCCCTATGGATTCCAGAAAAGTGACTGTGTTGTAATGTTCTCAACTGGTTTTCGTAATGTGTGGACTATTCAGCACCTCCTCGGTATGTCATGCACTACTGGTAAATGACTTATTCTTCCCTTCAGTTCTACGTTCGTGATCTTATTGTACAATATCCAGCTTTTGTATTCTGTGCAGACAACCTTTCACGAAAGTCTGTACCCTTTCCGTAAGTGTCTTTGTGTCTTCCATGATCCAGAGCCGTATAAAAAACTTTACGTTGGAGTTGACGATTTCTCAAATGGCTTCGTTCATTCTCAATCTCCCACTACCAAACACTGAAAGGGCTTAAGAAGCAGAATGTAGTCCAGAGAACAGAATGCGTTGTGTTGTAGTTTACAGCTTGTCTGCAATATTTGCACCTTTCGGTCCAACACATCCGACTTCAGGAAACATTTTTTTAGTACCGGGTTAGCATTCCTCTTCGATTCCTTCTCCTTAGCCAGTCTGCCCTGCTGCAGTCTGTTATCCAGGATCACCGCATAGAGGTGTAGAAGGGTCTTGGCAGCTTTGGTTCATTGGCCCTGACACTAGCAGTCAACTATGAGTCGCTGACCACTGCAGCTCATGCGCTCGATTTCTCATACGATGATTGTTTTAATTTCTTTTGATTTCTATAGAACGACAATGCAACAAAAGCTTTTCCCGCTTATGCTTTTTTAAAATAATTTCGCCAGGTCTACTATCTAATCGATCATTTATGTATGTCTCCGTGTTGTCTTACTATGCATTCCCGTCGAGATGTAATAAATGCGATTAGCAGCAAAGATGGCTCCCAACACATCGTGAGTCTAATTTTGCCCTTGTGTTTCGGTCCATCGAGGATTCCTCCAGACAATGGATGTGACTGGAATTCATACTTGTCGGCGACTTTCACGTGTGTCTAACGAATTGTGTTGCTATTTTCCATCTCTATTAGTTTGTTCATTATGTGAAGTTTTCCCTTCGATTATACTGGCATTGATCTTCTGCTATTTGAAATAGTATTTCGGTTAGCCTATGTCGTATTTGCACGGTCCAGTGCATACGGCTGAACTTCATGAAATTTGCGCATTTCGTCCTGTTTGTGAACAGTGCCAATTTTGGTGTGGCTAGGAAATGTACACATGGGTCAATAATAAACTAACACATCGCCCAGGAGAGACTGGGCCCTGTTCGCAACATGCCAGAGAAACATCGCTCACACCCTGAGTGATACCCTTACGACCTATTGTGGCTACGAGATAGACAAGACAATGAGTAGAAGAAACTACTTGTGCTCAGACTGCAGAGTTTTCTAAACCAGTATAATGACATTAAGTTAGGTTTTATCACATGCAGAGACACCACGAGGTGCACCAAAACTCCCCAACATAATATAAAAAAACGTATGAGGTGATGACATGTAAAATGCTCAACGCGTTTCCTCTCTGCTCCTTTTCAGATTAAAACCAGTTTCTGACAGGAATACCTCATATTGCCGTTTCTCATTTTACTGGTACTGAACTGGCTTATGAAATCTTCCACAATAGACAACAATAATTCTTCTTCTTCTTCCTCATTCATCTTCAGACCTCAACTTCAATGACTCTAACGAAGGCAGCAGTTGACTCAAGGCTCTGTACGCTTCCGTACAGCTTCTCGTGGAAGGACACCGGCTGTTGCCAAATGCTACTTCTTTTGTCGGAATACAGTGAACAGGACTGCAAAATATGTTCTGCCTTCATGGGGGCTGTGCCGCAGGCACAAAGGTCTGTAGTGCCACTCTTGAACTTGTTGTACAGATGCCATCTAAGTCTGTTATCACCTGTGCGTAGCCGGAGAATTGTCACCTGGTCTCGCCTCGAGAGTTGATGGTAGACATCATTTTCTATGTGTCCAGGGTGGTCTTTTTCCATTTTGCACTGTACGTTGTCCTGATGAATGCTTTAGTCTCATTGTATGTGATTTCTGTATCACTCTGCTGCAGCATTCCTCCCTCTCTGTTTAGTTTGTCCGCCTCCTCGTTGCATGGAATGTCGCAGTGGGCTGGTATCCACTGAACTATGCTTTTTGTGAAGCACTAGGACAGGCGTTCGAGCGAGTTTGCCAGAGCACTGAGTTCATTTGTGTGCTGGTTCTTGAGCACCATTAACACTGCAAGGGCGACTGTGAGAAAATGAGTAATTGGTTTTTTTGCCTGCTCCTTATAAGTGTTTCAGTTGCTTGTTCCAAAGGCACTGACTTCGCCATTGAAATTCTGCAGCGTCTCCCAATAGCTGGCACATGCTGCTGAGTAAAATTTGCTTTTTAGTTTCATAGTGATACCTCCTCTCCCGTTTCCAATGACATCTTTGGCTGAGCCATCCGGACAACAACACAAGTCAAATAGTAGACGATGTCTCGACAGTTAGAAGATCTGGACTTCCCCGATGGTCCGGCTCTTCTGTCTCAGGACAACATGCAGATTCAAAGTAAAGTAGATTTGATTGATACACAACTGATCCCCGCAGTGGATCTGCACATACACCAGTACAAATCTACGATGCGGAAGTTGAATGCAGCAACTGCCAATCAGGTTTCGCAGGGAAATGCCTTTATTCAAGACGTAGAATCGTTCATCGATTTTTAGATCAACATCGACAAACTAGGTGGTACGAATTGGGGTATGCACTTCTAAACTGAACAAGCAAGCGAAGTTTTAAGTTCATCGGTGTCTTTATGGCGATCACATGTGATTGGTTCTAATAACAAATTGATGATTTGCAACTCGAATGTGAAATCCATGCTGTTGTATGGCTCTGAGACATGGATAACTAGCAAAAATGGTACTAATTTCTTGAATCTGTCAACGTTAGTCCATGATAAGGAGAGTAGCATCCAGTTTCTACAGCATCATGTATATCCATGCTATCAGACGATGTCATAACCATGTTGTTTAGCCCTAACCCTAACCATAGCTCTAAATCTATTCCTTCGCAAAACGAAATATAACCATCTTTTCTACACTTCTGTTGTGACTTATTTAATGAAAATAAAATGAAATCGATGTGTTCTCCCTTAATCCCGAAATGGAATGACCAGTTACGTACGGTGGGAACCAAGGAAACTCTGTTTGGGGTGAATTCAGATACAAATACCGAGACTTCATTCTACGAAGTCACAGCTTGTTTATGAGATATAGATAGATAGATATATAGAGAGAGCGAGAGAGAGAGTGAGAGGCAAGATGTTATCTTCCTGGATTCCTGTCGAGAGAGAGAGAGAGAGAGAGAGAGAGAATCTGTTTTCTTCCTGGATTCCTGTCCAGAGAGAGAGAGAATCTTTTATCTTCCTGGCTTCCTGTCCGGAGAGAGAGAGATAATCGGTTATCTTCTCGGCTTCCTGTCCAGAGAGAGAGAGAGAGATAGAATCTGTTATCTTCCAGGCTTCCTGTCCAGAGAGAGAGTGAATCTGTTATCTTCCTGGCTTCCTGTCCAGAGAGAGAGAGAGAGAATCTGTTATCTTCCTGTCCAGAGAGAGAGAGAGAGAAAGAGAAAGCGAGAGAAGATGTTATCTTCCTGGCTTCCTGTCCAGAGAGAGTGAGAGAGAATCTGTTATCTTCCTGGCTTCCTGTCCAGAGAGAGAGAGAGAGAGAGAGAGAATATGTTATCTTCCTGGCTTCCTGTCCAGAGAGAGAGAGAGAGAGAGAGAATCTGTTATCTTCCTGGCTTCCTGTCCAGAGAGAGAGAATCTGTTATCTTCCTGGCTTCCTGTCCAGAGAGAGAGAGAGAGAGAGAGAGAATCTGTTATCTTCCTGTCCAGAGAGAGAGAGAGAGATAGAGAATATGTTATCTTCCTGGCTTCCTGTCCAGAGAGAGAGAGAGAGAGAGAGAGAGAGTGAAGATGTTATCTTCCTGGATTCCTTTCCAGAGAGAGAGAGAGAGAGAGAGAGAGAGAGAGAGAATCTGTTATCTTCCTGGCTTCCTGTCCAGAGAGAGAGAGAGAGAGAGAGAGAGAAAATAGAAGGCGGAGAAAGTTTCCTTCATGTCTGAATTTCCTTTCCGAATAGTAAGCCAGGTACCAATATCGATATTTTAGCATGAGAATCAAGCAAGCATGGCCGCTCGACGCCGTGTTTAATTTCCGCACACAAAGTGCATATTGTTGTATACACGACCATATCTATTTGTAAATGCCTTTGTTTTTCTGTGTCTCATTATTTATGTATTTATCTGATACCTGTTGTTGTCTTTTCTGGGGTGGGGGGGGGGGGGAGGAGGGGGATTTCTCCCCTTCTACTTTCTACTCTAGCAAGCCGCGTAGCGCAGTGGTTAGCGCTCTGGATTCGCATCTGAGTGGTCCTGGGTTCTTTCCCCAGTTGAGGCGGCAATGTTTTTTTCAGACTGCAAGGGGTCCCCGGGTTGACCTAGCCTTAAATGGGTACGGTTCAGTCCAGGAAGTAAAAGCGGCGAGGGAAAGGAGATGGTTACCGCCCTCATATAGCCGAGCCTTTGAAATGTGAGATCGCTAACACCTCACACCCCTACGGCAGTAATGCTATGGTATACTTTACTTGAACTTTAGCACTTTAATGGCAGAACGCTAGCTTCTCACGGTAAAGGTGCTGGGTTTAATTAATGTTTTAGACACATTCCAATCTACCCAGGTGTAAAATGGTTACTGCTGGTGGGGAGGGAGGGGGGAGGGAGGAGGGGGGGGGGACGAGAAGACAAGAAGGAAACTTGTCACCTCGCCTCATAAAATCCGAAGGTATAGTACAATGACGTTTCTACCACTTCATCCCAGATGGCAGTGTATGTAATCGGACAGTGAAAATTAAGTAGCGTTTTCTCTGCAGAACGCCGCTTCCTCCAGCTGCCCGCCTGTTTGGCTGATATAAGTTTCTCGGCAAGTGTGCGGTACGGTAGGTCGCCATTACTTTCCGTACGTGGAAGAGCGGGAAAAAACAAACGATGTCTGCTAAACTGGACACGAGCGTGATTCGAACCGGATGCGTTGGGATTGTGAAACGGACGCTCCACCCCTTAACCACGCAGCCTCTTATCAGACATCACAAAAACTCTCTTTCTCTCTCCTATTTCTTATGATGTGTCCTCACAACAAATGACTTTAATACATCTCACACCTTTTCCTGAAGTTCCTATGTTATTTTTTTCCCGTTAACTTAACTTCTTTATACTGGTTTAAAAGTCTCTACAAAGTCCGCATACAACCAGTTTCTTGAAGGGTGGTTTTTTTAACCGATGTGCAAGTCCATCTTAATAGACCCAAACACTAGAGCTAAGTAGACCCGTAATCAGTTAGGCGCCATCTATAGCTGCTCTTAACCTGGGAGAAGGTACAAATAGCTTGGGTAGATTTCTAGTTTGAATTTTGTGCGGGAAGCGGCCGTTAAGCCTATTCTTTTCGATTTGCAACTGCCAAGGAATTTTTAATGTGATCGACACTGAACACGGGAGTCCGATATCACAATCCAGAGATCAGGGTAATTTTTACCAGAATATCCACGTGAAAAAAATCCCGGTCTTCTCCGTGATTCGAACCCGCGACCTCGGCACCCTAGACAAACACCGTACCTGGAGACTACCCTGAGACCTCCTCTCTCGCTCTGTCTCACACACCCACACTCACACACACCAACACACAACAACACATACACCATCATACAGACCCACACTCACACACACACTTCCACACCTCTACACCCACACTCACACACCCACTCACCCCCCCCCCCACCCACACCCACACACACCCCCATTCACAGCCACACCCACACACACTCACACCCACACACACTCACACCTACACATACACCCACACATACACCCACACATACACCAATACTCACCCACATTTCCCACACCCCCACCCACACCCACACACAGACATACACCCACCCACACCCACACACACCCACCCACACACTTTGACGTACCTCCTGGGGCGGCACATCAAAAGAGACCGTCCTGAGATCCACCTTGGAGTACTCCTCGATACAAGGCATCACGAAAAATATTCCTGAAACAAACACCAGACATAAATATGCGTGTGTGTGTGTGGATATGTAAATATGTATGTATATATGTGTGTGTGTATGTATGTGAATGTGGTTATACAAATGTCATCAAAATACCATGAGAAGAAATAAAGCAGAATGTAGAAATTCGACAAGAGTTGGGCTAAGAGGAAATTCCATCAGAAACAGACAACACAAATGTTATTGGCCACATCAAAGACACCACGGTCTTGAAAGAACGGTAATTGGAGGTACGGTAACGGACAAGAAGGTAGGTTTAGACCAAGAAGACGATCGTATCAAGATATCCAGGAATGCCTGGGTATGACTGTGGCGGAGGCTGGAGTTTTGGCAAGTGAAAGAGTTTCTTTCAGACAAACTGTGATGGGAGCGACGTTCTATAAAGCACATGCTACATGATGATGATGCATGCAAGGCGGGTGACCACGGCAGATGATTAGATCTCAATTAACTACATGCTAACGCTTGTTAAGAACTTATGTGACGTTTTGAAAAGGAACTTACCTTAACATCTTTACACTGGTTTAATAGACTCTGCAGAGTCTGTATACAACCAGTTTAATTTACATGTCTTTGGTATAAAAGCTATGCGCATCCAATATATTCTTAGATAGATTAATTGTCCCTGCCTCCACTACTTCCCATGGCAATGCAAGCATTCACAACGCTCTGACTAAAACAATATTTCCTAATATCTAATCTGGACCTTTCATTAGTTAATTTGCAGCTTTGCCCTCTTGTTCTTGTAAGTGGTTATTTTTAAAAGAAACTTGTTTTAGTCTAATTTATCCATTCCTCTGATTATCTTATGAACATGTATTAAGTCCCCTCGAATTCTTCTCTCTTCTAGACTCTGTAGGCCGGTTTTCCGAGTCTTTGCTCATAGGTATAGTTCTGGAAACCCACTCTCAGCTTTGTCGTCATTCTTTGTATTCTTTCCCCGATGTTCATATCTCCTCTACGATAGGGACTCCACACATGTACACAGTACTCCAATCTAGGTCTAACTAATGATTTAAACAGTTTGATAATCACTTCCTTGCTCCCATGTTTAACAGATGGTGAAGGTGGCCTAACAATAAATGTTACTGGAGATAAAACACGAGAAGAATTTGAGGTGACTTATTACAAGCTTATAAATTAATTAATCAATGGAAATTATCAATTAAATTATACCAAGTTTTTCAAAGTCCAACCGGATACAAGAACGCACAGATTGCCAAGAGACTGGTCCATACTAGGTATTAGGAAATATCTTTTTAGTCAGAGAGTGGTGAATGCTTGAAATGCATTACCACAGGATGTGGTGCAGTGTCAGCATATGCATTAAAAATAGATTGGATGCTCAGTTATTTTTAGTATAGGTGGAGTGGAATAAACTTGTTGTATACAGACTCCGTAGAGCCTTCTAAACCAGTATAATGAAGTTAAGCTCAGTTAAACCTGGATTCACTGTCACCAAGGGGGACACGATAGAGCGAGCAGGGAATAGCAACATTTCTCATCACAAAAATTAAAGAAGTACCTTCCGAAACAATTTTCAGGAAAGTTTACGTCGAGTCTCTTTTCTTCCTATTCCTCTTCTTCTGCGTTCGCCCTTAAAAGATAGTTGTGTCGTAGTTTACAGCGAAGATTCGATGTTTGTTCCTTTCAGCCCCTCACATTCGATATCAACTGGCTTATTTAAACATTTGGGTTTACTTATTCACTGCGACCCCTATTCTCTAACCAGACTGCACATGTGGAGCCTGTTACCAGGACCGCCACTTGGAGAGAGAATAGGGTCTTGGCCAGCTCTGGTCCGCTCAACGACGCAGGCGTTATTTGAGAACACTACATGCCTAGAGGAACGCAGTCACCAGTGTACAGATCTTCTCATGAATCATCTTCGAACCGCAATCACATCCAAGCGACATGAACTTCCGAGTTAGGGTATCACTATACAACATGACAACGCTCGACCCCAATACTGCCCGTGCAACTGCTGCAACCATCGAGGACCTCCACTTGCAGTGTATTCCACATCAGCCGCACTCACCAGACCTATTCCCAAGGGATTTCCACAGCTTTGTAAGCTAAAAGAGGCATTGGGAAAAATGACTTTCATGTCCAATGAAGAGGCCCAGCCGTTAGTGCATGAGTGGTTACACACTTGACCAAGGTAATTTTTTTATTACAGGAACCCATGAACTGTATAGCCGCTAGCGGACTTGTATCAAACACAATGATGTCTACGTCGAAAAAAAATAATACAGTTGCGTTTCATTTTTTTTCCGAATAAATTTACCCAAAAAATATTTAAAGTTTTCATTTGACGCACCCTCGTATATAAAATTATCAATTGGGTCGGTTGGTTGTGCTGATTCGTGATCGCCTGAGATATAAGATTGAGATACAAACCTGGTCCTTTCGCTCCTCCAGGCAGCAGTCTTCCCAGTCTGAATATAACAGCCCTCTCATACTCCTGAACCACCTGAATGGAGATTGACAAAAGTATGACCGGAAATGACGTTAAAACAGTACAGCACGTAATAAGTACCAAGTAAATATAAACAAAAACTTGTTGATTGCACACACTTCTATTTATATTGAGACATTTTTTTGTGTTTTCTTTTGAGGGTTACATGTGTCATTTTTGTATTTTGGTGAATTTGTGTATTAGCATTTTTGTGTGTATTTTTTAAACTCAAGGATCCGTAAAAAATAATGATAGATAACAGGTCACGTTAGTAGAGACTGCAATATTTTAGCGATCTAGCTGTCTGTCTGTCTGTCTGTCTGTCTGTCTTCCTATCTATATAATTTATCTAATGGGTGTCGTCAATCTCATCAAATCTCATCTAATCTAAATAATCTATCTAATCTAATCTATATTAATCCATCTAATCTATCTAATCTAATCTATAAATCTCTCCAATCTAATCTATATAATCTATCTAATCTAATCTATTTAATCTATCTATCTATCTATCTATCTATCTATCTATCTATCTATCTATCTATCTATCTATCTATCTATCTATCTATCTATCTATCTATCTATCTATCTATCTATCTATCTATCTATCTATCTATCTATCTATCTATCTATCCACCCGTCCGTCCAAACATGGCGCCCAACCACCCACCCACCCACATATCTATCTATCTATCTATCTATCTATCTATCTATCTATCTATCTATCTATCTATCTATCTATCTATCTATCTATCTATCTATCTATCTATCTATCTATCTATCTATCTATCTATCTCTCTGTCTGTGTATCTGTCTGTCTGTCTGTCTGTCTGTCTGTCTATCTATTTATCTATCATAGAAGCTCATCGCTTTGCAGTCCTCTTTGACTGATTTTAGATTTGGGCAAAGAAGATTGCTTTGAAAGGCATTTTGCCAAAATTGATATATTTTACAGCAATGCATGTTCTGCCAACTCGACCATCTCATTTAGGAGGCCTTAGATTGCCATCATTATGGAAATCAAGAGAAAGGTCATTCTCCTGTACAGCGAAGAAACGTAGAGGATTTCAAAGAAAACAGCAACAAAGGTGGAGACTCCAATAAATGGCTTTCTGGACAAAATAGAGGGAATGAAATGGTATGACAAGATCACTACTGTGGATCTGTTGAAGAAAAGTGGACAAAATAGAAGGATGACTTACCTTGATTGTCGCACACAGGGAGACCGGACAGACTTACCTTGATTGTTGCACAGCGAGACCAGGAGGACTTACCTTGTTTGTTGCACACAGCGAGACGAGAGAGACTTACCTTGATTGTTGCACACAGAGAGACCGGACAGACTTACCTTCTTTGTTGCACACAGCGAGACCAGACAAACTTACCTTGATTGTTGCACACAGCGAGACCGGGAGGACTTACCTTGTTTGTTGAACACAGTGATACCCGACAGACTTACCTTGATTGTTGTACACAGCGATACCGGACAGACTTACCTTGATTGTTGCACACAGCGAGACCGGGAGGACTTACCTTGTTTGTTGCACACAGCGAGTCTGGGAGGACTTACCTTGTTTGTTGCACACAGAGAGACCGGGAGGACTTACCTTGTTTGTTGAACACAGTGATACCGGACAGACTTACCTTGTTTGTTGCACACAGTGAGACCAGACAGACTTACCTTGATTGTTGCACACAGCGAGACCAGACAGACTTACCTTGATTGTTGCACACAGCAATACCGGACAGACTTACCTTGATTGTTGCACACAGCGATACTGGACAGACTTACCTTGATTGTTGCACACAGCGAGACCGGCAGGACTTACCTTGTTTGCTGCACACAGCGAGATCGGGAGGACTTACCTTGATTGTTGAACACAGCGATACCGGACAGATTTATCTTGATTGTTGCACACAGCGAGACCGGACAGATTTATCTTGATTGTTGCACACAGCGAGACCGGGAGGACTTACCTTGTTTGTTGCACACATCGAGACCGGACAGACTTACCATGATTATTGCAAACAGCGAGTACGGGAGGACTTACCTTGTTTGTTGAACACAGTGATACCGGACAGATTTATCTTGATTATTGCACACAGCGAGACCGGACAGATTTATCTTCATTGTTGCGCACAGCGAGACCGGGAGGACTTACCTTGATTGTTGCACACAGCGAGACCGGACAAACTTACCTTGATTGTTGCACACAGTGATACCGGACAGACTTACCTTGATTGTTGCACACAGCGAGACCGGGAGGACTTACCTTGTTTGCTGCACACAGCGAGACCGGGAGGACTTACCTTGATTGTTGCACACAGCGAGACCGGACATACTTACCTTGATTGTTGCACACAGCGAGACCGGCAGGACTTACCTTGTTTGCTGCACACAGCGAGATCGGTAGGACTTACCTTGATTGTTGAACACAGCGATACCGGACAGATTTATCTTGATTGTTGCACACAGCGAGACCGGACAGATTTATCTTGATTGTTGCACACAGCGAGACCGGGAGGACTTACCTTGTTTGTTGCACACAGCGAGACCAGACAGACTTACCTTGATTGTTGAACACAGCGATACCGGACAGATTTACCTTGATTGTTGAACACAGCGATACCGGAAAGATTTACCTTGATTGTTGAACACAGCGATACCGGACAGATTTACCTTGATTGTTGAACACAGGGAGACCGGGAGGACTTACCTTGATTGTTGAACACAGGGAGACCGGGAGGACTTACCTTGATTGTTGAACACAGGGAGACCGGGAGGACTTACCTTGTTTGTTGAACACAGGGAGACCGGGAGGACTTACCTTGATTGTTGCACACAGCGAGACCGGGAGGACTTACCTTGATTGTTGAACACAGCGAGACCGGGAGGACTTACCTTGATTGTTGCACACAGCGAGACCGGGAGGACTTACCTTGATTGTTGCACACAGCGAGACCGGGAGGACTTACCTTGATTGTTGAACACAGGGAGACCGGGAGGACTTACCTTGATTGTTGAACACAGGGAGACCGGGAGGACTTACCTTGATTGTTGCACACAGGGAGACCGGGAAGAACATGATGACAAGAATGTAGGATAACACTGTCAGAATGTAGGCGCAGAAACCGTTCTCTTGTGGGCTGTTGTCAGCTGTAATGTAGATAGTAAAAGTGGAATCTAAAATGAGCACACGTATAAGCAACTTACAGATTTTAAAAATGGATAGATTGATGAAAGACTGGTATAAGAGTGCGTATGAACACAGATTATGATGATGAATCATCTGAAGTCCCTGTGGTCGAGAGGTGAGGTACTAGCCTCTCTAAGTGATGAACGGAAACGGTGTGGGTTCGAGTCCCTCTGGTAAAAGCCACCCCTGATCTCAAAGAGGTGGGACCAGAGGGCCTGCATAACGAATTATCTCCAGTCGTCTTGACTTATGTCTTGCCACTGGCCCAAGGTAGTTCGGGACCAGAGAGTGAGGTTGATGATTAGCGAAGCCTCTTTCACGCTATAATCCAAATGCAGCGGAAATTACATCATCAAGACAAAACCGTCTGATGATGTCGCCAATGTCGCAATGGACAACTAACATAATGTAAAAGATCCAGCTGGAGCATGGGCGTTTAGGAAGGGAAGATTTGGGACGCGACTCTGGGAACAAAAGTTGCCTGGATACGTGACAAGGTCACTCACTGTCTCGACACTAAAGTCGACAAAGAAACGAGGGGTTAGGTGGAAGAATTTGTCTGGTACATGTTGGGGCAGTGATGTTAGGAGCGGAGGAGGCGGTTCGCAGCTGACCATTCTAGCGTTCCGAATTAGCGTAGTATAGATTGGCGACAGTCAGAGACCGCCACGACCGGCTACGACATTTAGAATGACAGGAATTCGGGGTTATTCATCCAATAACAACTAGTTGGTGTAGTTCCAAATTAGAGTGATGGCTAAGTCAGACAACCAAAAGGAGAACATTGGACATCCATTGTGTTGCTTGAGACTATAAAATACTCGACAAAGATGAACTCATCAGACTGGCTAGGAGAGAGACTGGCTAGGAGAGAGACTGACTAGGAGAGAGACTGACTTGGAAAGGGACTGACTAGGAGAGTGACTGACTAGGAGAGTGACGGACTAGGAGAGTGACTGACTAGGACAGTGACTGACTAGGACAGTGATTGACTAGGAGAGTGATTGACTAGGAGAGTGAATGACTAGGACAGTGACTGACTAGGACAGTGACTGACTAGGAGAGTGACTGACTAGGAGAGTGACTGACTAGGACAGTGACTGACTAGGACAGTGACTGACTAGGAGAGTGACTGACTAGGAGAGTTACTGACTAGGAGAGATATTGACTTGGAGAGTGACTGACTAGGAGAGTGACTGACTAGGAGAGTGACTGACAAGGAGAGATACTGACTTGGAGAGTGACTGACTAGGAGAGATGCTGACTTGGAGAGTGACTGACTAGGACAGTGACTGACTAGGACAGTGATTGACTAGGAGAGTGATTGATTAGGAGAGTGACTGACTAGGACAGTGACTGACTAGGACAGTGACTGACTAGGAGAGTGACTGACTAGGAGAGTGACTGACTAGGACAGTGACTGACTAGGACAGTGACTGACTAGGAGAGTGACTGACTAGGAGAGTTACTGACTAGGAGAGATATTGACTTGGAGAGTGACTGACTAGGAGAGTGACTGACTAGGAGAGTGACTGACAAGGATAGATACTGACTTGGAGAGTGACTGACTAGGAGAGATGCTGACTTGGAGAGTGACTGACTAGGACAGTGACTGGCTAGGAGAGTGAGAGTTGAGAGTGAATTCGCAGGGTGACGCAGCCAGCACACATCCTCTGGTTTTTGCCAGTCGCTCTATATGGTTATGTTGGACACACTGGGAACAGTAAGAGATCTGACTGTGTGTCGTATGTGCAGTACACCTAGTGAACGATGCTTGATCTAATTACATATGAATTAAGAAACAAATTTGTTTTCTTCTCTTTCTAAGAAATGCGACCCAATCTTCTATATACCAACATTTTGAAGGCTTCAATACTTTTTCCAACATTTTTCAGTGGCCATGTTTCTGCGTCATAAAGTGGTGACGAGTATACATAACACCTGACAATTATCATTTTCAATTTACGATTTATCTGTTTGGATGTCAGTATGTGTCGCATGCTGTCGAATACCATCTTGGTTATAACTATTCTCTTTCTGATTTGTTTTTCACAGCTGCCTTTTCCTGTTATAATATGACCTAGATAGGAGAAACTCTATACCTGTTTAAGTAGTTGATCTGTTCTTTTTAATCTGCATACAACTTGTCTCGACACCTAAACAATGCAATTGAGACTGTATAATTAAGTGTCTGTAATGGAACTATCAATTGTCGGCACAAGACACTTTTCTTAGAAAGCTGTTAGCAAAAACCATATATTACCCCTCCATACAAGAGTACCAGGTTTATAATCTTTTCCCAATCTCTACAGGGGACATTTTCAGACAGACTGAGGGGACGCCATGACTAAATATAAACGACAGGGGAGCTAAAAATATCCGTTATGCTGGTGATACTGTATTGTTGGCTAAATGAGCAGGAGTTGCGGGAACTGGTAGAGACAATCAACAACAAAAGCAGAGATTATGGTTTGGATATTAACTTTAGCAAAACAAAAACTATGATAATTAGCGAAACAAATGTGAAGCTCATAGTGAACATCAAGTGAACGGGGAGATGCTGGAACAGGTAAATAGAGTCTTGAACCTTGAACAAGTAGTAAAAGAAATAGTTTATCTGTTCACTAAATACTGACATAACGACGTTGTCATGATTGGAAAACAAGGTAGAGGCAGAGGGGTGAATAGGTAATCCGCAGACGACGGAGACAGAGGAAGGAGAATTGACCAAGGATCGAGAGTCTTGGAGAGAAACTGTGATAAGAGCAACGATCTACACAAGATTTGCTGTATGAGGGAATGTCATGTGTTTGTGAGGAGAGGTGACCAACGTCTGGTCAGGTGAAACATAATGGTCAGATTATGTTAGTAGGGTCAGGTGAAACGTAATGGTCAGACTATGTTAGTTAGGGTCAGGTGAAACATAATGGTCAGACTATGTTAGTTAAGGTCAAGTGAAACATAATGGTCAGACTATGTTAGTTAGGGTCAGGTGAAACATAATGGTCAGACTATGTTAGTTAGGGTCAGGTGAAACATAATGGTCAGACTATGTTAGTTAGGGTCAGGTAAAACATAATGGTCAGATTATGTTAGTAGGGTCAGGTGAAACATAATGATTAGATTGTTAGTCAAGGTCAGATGAAACGTTCTGATCAGACTATGCCTTTTCTCTCTCCCTCTCTCACTATCTTTATTTTTTTCGCTTTCTCTTTCTCGTTTTCTCTCTTGCTCTCTCTTTCTCTCCCTCTCTTGTGTTTCTTTCTTTCTATCTCATTATGTATCTTTCTTTCTCGCTCACCTTCTCTCTCTCTCTCTCTCTCTCTGTCTATTTCTTTTTAAATCTCTCTTTCAACTTTCTCTTACTTTCTCTATATCCTTTTATGAGCCTCTCTCTCTCTCCATTTCTATTTTTTCGGTCTATCTTTTGCTCTTTCTATTTCCATGTGTAAACCTTCTCTCTCTCTCTCTCCCTCTCTCTCATATTCTCCTTCTATTATTGTCCGTATCCCTTTCTTTCTCTCTATTCATCAATCCCCCTCCCTCTCTCTCCTTCTAGATTTAACCATCCACAAAATTGTTTAGAATCTTCAATTTTCTGAACACCTATGCCACGTTCTTGTGCGCAAGATTTCTTCTCAGTTAAGCAATCTCCATGAAGAAATCAATTTTTGATTATGAAGATAAGACAAAAGAGACGTGAAAAGCAATGAAGCGACAAATAAGAGTTTGATTAAATTATGCATTTCTTGTTTTCCACCCCTTCGTTATCAGACTGAATGAGAAAGATCTGATCAAGAAACGTCCTGGTCTGTTCGCCTACTTGACTTTGCTTACACATTTAATCTCAAACTCGATTTGTTTCTCCTGTGCTTTGGGCCATCGCTATCACATTTTGTTATGCGTGATCTTTCCCCCCAAACTGTTTCTCGCTTCTATTAATAACCACGCGCTTCGTTCACTTTATTATCTCTACCATCGTAATTGTTACAACCAACATAATCAAATCAACATTCTTCATCGACACCAACTACCACCCTGTCCCACCCCATCTATTAGTTGTTCCGTGTGCAGCATATCTCTTCAGTTACCAGGCGTGTTCAAATAAAACCGGAACCAAACTGCAACATGGGAACATACGTACGATGCGCATGATGACGTCACTTCTTGTGTAAACAGCCCATACCAACCGTCTAGTTTCCAAATTTCATTATCCTCTGACAGACCGTTGGTAACATGGCGGGTGTAATACGAAATCTGCCCATAGTTGATCAGCGAGCGGTCATTTGCTTTCTAACAGCTGAAGGATGTCGACCAGTTGACATTTATCGCAGATTGCAGGCAGTGTATGGTGACAAAATTATGGCGAACGTAAGCTCCGGCGACGGTTCACCCGAATTGCTGCATCAATTTTGGCGATGGCATCTTCTGACGCAACAATATGCGCCTGACCTGGTCTCGGAAGATATTACGTTAACTCGCGTCCTTCTTTAAACATCGTTGTCCAGTTCTTCGCTGTCTTCGACACACTTTTGTCACCATACACTGCTTGCATTCTGCGATGAATGTCAACTGGTCGACATCCTTCAGCTGTTAGAAACCGAATCACTGCTCACTGATCAACTCTGGACGGATTCCGTATCACACCCACTATGTTTTCACGGTCTGCTGAGAAAACTATGAGTTGGAGGATAATTAAAGTTTGCAAACTTGACGGTTGGTACGTGCTGTTTACATCAGAAGTGACGTTCATTATGCACATCGTGCGTATGTTCACGTGGTGCAGTTTGGTAGTTTGAACACGCCTCGTATCACCATAATTTATAATTTTCACCTCATTTCACCCCATAATCCACTTTCCTTGATTGCAGAATTCCAATTTCGCTATTTACACTGGCAAGTAAACATGTCTAATTCATTTCTCCAACTCTCCTTCTAAAAAAAAACACTAAAAATTTATTCTTAAATTGAATAACAAAAAAAAACCACACAAAAAAACCCAACAACATTCATAATAACTTCACTGAAATTAACGTGAGCTGGGCAGTGCGTTCTGTCAGTTGTGACCGAATCCACCAGGACTTTACAGATGAGCTCGAACAAGGGTGCCCGGGACATGACCTTGTCTCCTCTTCTCGGGTCGTGCCATAGGCTTAACCAGCTCATTTAAAACGTAGAAGCTTATCGATCGATTAGCTAGCTACATGTTTTTGCTGGCGATGTTGAACCACATGAAACTTTCAGCTTCAGCGTATTGCATGCTACCTACAGAATCTTTGACCCTTCTGCGAGCACTGAGAATACGTGAAACAAAAAAGCAACTACCAACATAAATAGTTTTTACACACTGCTGATCACTAATAAAGTCAATACAGAAAACAAACAACGAACCGCTGTTATCAGAAATCAGAACAGAGCTAGGAAAACTTCAGAGATCCTCAATAATAGCGCTCCAATGGCTACCCTCCTACTGAGGAATTACAGGAAATGAGAGAGCTGATGCTCTAGCAAAAGATGGCAGCAAAAAGGCACACATTTATTCATCAAGTAACATAGAGAGAAATCAAGAACATCAGCAGAAATCAGTACACGCACACCCGGAGAGAAGACATGAACATAAGTGGTAGACCAGACTCAATTCAAAAATTCAAAATAAATTAATAAACTATCTTATTTCGCCTCAGTACTGGTCACTGCAGACTACTAGAACATCTGACTAAAGATCTCACACACAGATGAGTGCCCATGTAGAACAGGGGGTCACAATAACTAACACATTCTACAGGAATGCACACTAAATCGGGAAAGGAGATACCAGACCTGGCCAGAGGGTACGGAGCTGAATAATAAAATCTGTGAGGCAGCCGCTCCGACCTGGTGAAGACTACAGACTTCATCATGGCGACTGGCTTGCATGTAAAGCATAACAAAAAGATCATGAAGGTAAAGAAGAAGAAGAAGAAGAAGAAGAAGAAGAAGAAGAAGAAGAAGAAGAAGCAGGCTGTCTTTTAAGCTCTAGTTTGTGAACATTTGAGAATTTATGTCAGTTAATTAATTTTACTAAGGGAATGCGTGGCCTAGTGGTTAAGTGACACGGCTCACAACCCGAAGGTGCTTGGCTCGCTCCCCATCACAGCACCGGCCGTTACCCTGAAGAAGCAAACCTTTAGAAAATGCAGGAGAAAGCACACCCTTACATAAAATGCATGCAAAAGTCGGATGCATTGGACCGACAGGCGCAACATAAAATCTTAGTGCAACGCACATCGCCTTGGGGAATAGAGAAATAAGGCTAACAAAAAATGTATTTAACTGCCAATATATTAATCCATAATAAATCCACTCGTCAAAATACCAATCCTTTATATCCACTAATACATCTAATCTCCTACCATTTTGCCGTCTTTCATCCACGTTTCAATCCCTCGTTCAAATTGTCTGCACATCCATATTCGATTGCTTGATAACCCGTTCTTCACCAGCCGTTGTATCGCTGCGTGTCCCAACTCCGTCTCCAAGAATCTCTATGGTGGGCAATGGAGGCCCAGTGGGTTGTTGTTGTTTGTGAATGCGCACAAAGAGTAGGTTACTCTTTTGTGCACCTTGAAAAAGACGTTAAGTGGAGGGTTTCAGTTGTTTTTATCACATCCCGAACGTGCTGCTGAAGGTGGACCGGGGAACTCCAGGCGGTTGTGCTATGCTTGGCTTTATCTGCGTGTCACTCACTACTACAGGGGATCACGTCGATCCCTCACCTCGTTACCCAGGCTGCCATGAAAACAGCCCGTTTTCAGGGAGGGCTACAAGGAAGCCGAGGTGAAGGTCTTGGCCAGTATGTTTTGCCTGAACCTAAAATGCCTGATCAATATAATTTGCCTGATCAGACGTTCGTCTTCCTCCCCGGCCCAGTGGGTAATAAGCTTTTTTCCTTTTCCATCACGCTCTGCGGTTTATAGGTGGTGTCATGAAAACAACGCTGACAGGTGCATGTGCAATTAACTCTAACATCGAGCCTCTAAACCTAAGAGGAGAACGCTCTGTCGTGGAAATGCGTGAAAGAAACTTAAGAATGGACACTACGGAGGAGAATAGGAAAATTGTAGAACATTGGCACTAAAAGCATAGAATAAAAGAAACATATTTCATTAAAAAAAGGCGCAAGACAATATCGATAAACACCACCTACCATAGGGAAGGAGGCTTATGGCGTCTTCAATAATGAACCACCTTGATGGCAGACGACTATCTCCAATGTAAGAACTGTACTCTCTGACCCCTCTGCCGACAGGAACACCTTACCATCTTTGCTGGAAACTTTAGACTCATATCCACAAAATATCCAAGTATACACAGATGGATCATCAACCAGGGCTATCAATAACATCAGAGGAACACATTTCAGTTGAAGAGAGGCACATATGCACTATCCTGACTACCACACATGACTATCTGGATAGACTAGATGACCATCAATACAAAATCAAAAGAAATTTTAAGGCAAACACAAAATAAACAATAATCAGTTCTAATGTAAGGTTCATTATATAGGATTGCTCTGAAACATTGAGAACGGGGTCAAGATGCATAAGTTTATGAGCTGACAGCAAGCAGAGACTTATAGCTGCTGATTGCGCCAGTATCAACGAACCACACCCACTTGGCGGCCATGTAAAATGTAGTTTGGCCAAGGGATAGAGTTGGCAGTGGAAAGGCAGCCGCCGGTACAAAAAGATGCCAGCTGAAATCGGATTAGCCAGTTCGAAAGACGCAGATCACAAAGTCATTTTAGGACGAACGTCGAAGAAGGAACACGGAGAACAACAGAAATAACAACCAAACTCGTACAAGAGTCCACAAATGGGTGCGTGAACTGAACAGGTGGACTGAAATGGTAGGATCAATTCACCAATCTGGAACTATTGGAAATAACTAGAAATATATCATTGGAATATAACGTCAGGAAAAGACGATGTTAACCATTAAAGAAACCAGATGATAGCATTACAAGACCGTCTCTGTTTTAGGAACTTCAAAGCAAGAAAAGTAGAAGCAGATCAAAATACACACGGAGAAATGAGATCGAAACAAACTTGTTCGTACGATGTCGGACGTCGACCTGAATTCAAAGAAAGCAGCTGTCATCCTGAGGCTGTCGACACTGACATAGAGCTTGTCTATTGTTGGCACTGGAAATGACCTCGTGTGCTTTCTCTGGTCTTCTTATGTCGGGCAATTTTGCTACAGATGTTCAGGGGTCACTTTCACAGTACCACAGGTGCATTCGTCAGTAGCACGTATATCGAGTTTACTGAACAGACGCACCTCAGTCTGTTGTGGCCCGTGTGGAGTCTGAAGACCACGACCTGCTCTTTTCTGTTCAACTGGTAATAACCATAATTTAGTGTGTAGCCAGTATGCTCTGTTTCCCATTTTTCCATGTATCAGGCCCTATTAAACCGGTTAGACTTTTGGTAAGTCACACTTGAATTTGGTTGTGGTAGTCTTGCACCTTCTTTTGCCAGTCTGTTTGCCTCCTCGTTGCCTTGAATGTTACAGTGGGATGGAACCCACTGTACCACTACTCTTTTTGGTGCGGACTGCGGGCATAGTTGACAGAGTACTGCTCTTAAATAATTAAGTTCAGTATTTTTCTGGCTGTTTAGTGCTGTAACCACGGACAGGGCATCTGTAAACAGGACTATCTGGCTTTCATTGCTTTCGCCTGCCAGCATTGCTTTTACTGCAGCCTTCAGTGCTTCTGCCTCCGCTTTTCTTGGACTGTTGGCATAGTTGACAGACCAATCTTAAGTCATTTAGGTCTGTTTTTCTCTCGCATAAAGGAAGCGAGGACGACGTGAACAGAGCTGAAACGGATGGATTAGGAAAGGAAGAATTAGTGTGTATTTGTTGTAGCCCCCTGCTCCTCAGAGAGTTGGTATTTACTGTCAAATGGTACAGCTCACCTGCTGAAGACGGATGTGTCGGACTGAAAGTTGCAAATATCGCAGTCAAACTGTAAACTGGCGACACAACTCAATCAGCTCTCATGATTACATCCTGCTACTTGCAAAGCCCTGTTCAGGGCTTGATAGCGGAAAATTAAGAACCAACGCAGCAGCAGCAGCAGAAGAAGAAGAAGAAGAAGAAGAAGAAGAAGAAGAAGAAGAAGAAGAAGAAAAAGAAGAAGAAGAAGAAGAAGAAGAAGAAGAAGAAGAAGAAGAAGACACAGCTATGTTTTCGCACCAGAGCAAAATCCTGAAGCAAGTACGGGTTTTTACGCACATGGAAAGTGTCTTTACTGACGACAGCAGACTGGGCAGAGAGACAGAAATAGAATTCAAAAGGCAAACAAGGTGCACTACTAGCTGGCACTGATACTGAAGGAGCCACGTGTCACTGTGTTCAAAAAACAGACGCTCATAAACACATTGATCATCCCTGCGATATGTTATCACTATCAGCCATGGGTCATGTTAGACTAGATATGCACAAACATCAGATCGAGATAGGTGACATGCGCTGTACAGGACAACACAAGTCACCACAACATACTCACTACTACGGGGATCACGTCAATGCCTCACATAATTAGCCAGGCTACCATGAAAACATCCCGTTTCTAAGGAGGGCTACTAGGAAGCCGAGGTAATGGTCTTGGCCAGTATATTTTGTCTGAGCCTGACTAACATGTCTGATCAGTATATTTTGCCTGACCCTAACTAACATGTCTGATCAGTATGTTTGGCCTGACCCTGACTAACATGTATGATTATTATATTTTACCTGACCCTGACTAACATGTCTGATCAGTATATTTTGTCTGACCCTGACTAACATGTCTGATCAGTATATTTTGCCTGACCCTGACTAACATGTCTGATCAGTATATTTTACCTGACCCTGACTAACATGTCTGATCAGTATATTTTGTCTGACCCTGACTAACATGTCTGATCAGTATATTTTGTCTGACCCTGACTAACATGTCTGATCAGTATTTTTGCCTGGCCCTGACTAACATGTCTGATCAGTATATTTTGCCTGACCCTGACTAATATGTCTGATCAGTACATTTTGCCTGACCCTGACTAACATGTCTGATCAGTATATTTTGCCTGACCCTGACTAACATGTCTGATCAGTATATTTTGCCTGACTCTGACTAACATGTCTGATCAGTATATTTTGCCTGACCCTGACTAACATGTCTGATCAGTATATTTTGCCTGACCCTGACTAACATGTTTGATCAGTATATTTTGCCTGACCCTGACTAACATGTCTGATCAGTATATTTTGCCTGACCCTGACTAACATGTCTGATCAGTATATTTTGCCTGACCCTGACTAACATGTCTGATCAGTATATTTTGCCTGACTCTGACTAACATAACATGTCTGATCAGCATATTTTGTCTGACCCTGACTAACATGTCTGATCAGTTTATTTTGTCTGACCAGACAAAGTCTTCCTCCCCGACCTAATAAGTAAAGGTATTCATGTCTTCCAACGACTCTCCTTCGAGCATGATTGGTTCTTTGTTGGTAATCTTGAATTTAAGGAGCTTGGTTTTGTTCATTTTGATATTCATTTCCAATTTGGCGGAATGTTCTTTCACCCTATCAAGTTTCTCTTGCATTTGGCTATGACTGTGTGACAAAAGTACCAGATCATCTGCGTAGTCCAGGTCCTCAAATTGCGACAATAGTGTCAACAGAATACCAGTGAAACTGATGTGTTGGACCGAGAGTCTAAAATATCCTAGGTAAATAGTAACCCGTCGCAAGTGAAGATGTGTTTTCAGGTGTGACCGCATATGACTGTTCATTCCGATGCAAGCGCGGCAGGCTCTACTGCACGTGGGAAACACGCACGGCGCACGTGCGTGTCGTCTGTTATTTGATCGTCACGCATCCTGTCCGTTCGTGCAGCTCGCTTTTTATGTGCTGCGGGTTTGTTGGTTGGTTATTGATCCGGCAGCCTACATTCACCTGTTCTTTAAGTCCAATGCCATATAGCGGTATCTGCAAGTGTTTGTGAGCTGTGAGTGTTTCTTTTATCTGGTTTTGGGAGAAGTTCGTACCTAACACAGTCAAGCGCCGAACACTAACAAAGATGGTATTTAACAGTTACGTAGGAATGTATTTGATTCCGCCAGAACAGAATGGCCATAATGAGAAAGATATCAGGCTCAATATGGGGAGCGCACACAGGTACCCTAAACAAAACTGTAAACATTTTATGTGAGACTAGTGTTAGAATACGGGATAGCAGAATGGTCCACAGCAACATAAAAGAACTTCAAAAAAATAAATACAACCCAAAACCAAGGTATTACGTATCATCACTGGAGCTATGTGAACAACACCAGTAAATGCAATGAAGAACATCACACGAATCGGAAGTATGGAGACGCGCAGAGATAACAACAACAAAAAATACTCCAGCAGGGGGAGAAGTTCAAACGAATGCCTGATCACAAAATATACAACAGGGTATATCGCATGGGAAGAGGGAGATTAAAGAGAAACCATTTCATATAAAAAAACAAAAGAACTTGCAAGAGCAGACCAAATCATAAGCCAGGCAGTGGTTAGAGATCTAAAACAAACATCCCAAATCCCACCAAGTAAAAAAGGCAAGTCCCCTGAGATGTAGAAACCATAGAGGGAATGAGGAAAAAGGAAACATACAGATTTAGAAAGGAAATTTATCACAGAAGAATATCTTTGGAAAGTATATCCACCAGAAACATGGACACACGTATATACAGATGGCTCATCTAACAAAGACACATCCAATGGAGGTGGAGGGGTCTATTACAGACTAAGGAATGGAGAAGAAAACACTCGAGTATTAACAACGGGAGCATACTCCAATAACTTCCGTGCAGAAGTAGAGGCACTGAAGGCCGCAGCTAAGCTTGTAATCCAAGATAAATATATCCACCAAGAAAACATAGTATTCCTGACTGATGCCGCGTCAGTATTAGCAGCACACAAAGATGAAGATCTCGAGCAATGTATGTTCTCCCTGACACAGCTCTCAGCAGAACACCCAAGCAAGGTTGGTCACACAGTGGATCCCATCCCACTGCAATATTAAAGGCAATGAAGCTGCAGACAAACTAGCAAAGAGTGGAGGAGCATCCCCACAAACAGACCTGAGTATCACATATAATGAGGCCAAGACCATAATTAAAGCCGACTTGAGGGGAAAATTGGCTGATCAACACGCCGACTTCCGAAAAGAAGACAGCTACTATAACTTAACTAGAGAAGAGCAAGTCATCATCTTCAGACTGCAAACTGGGCATAACAGACTCAAGGGTCATCTTTACAACAAAATGAGGATTGGGACAGATGACAGGTGCCCATGTGGGGAGCATACCATCACTGTGGAACACTTCCTGCAAAGCTGCACGCTAACGCAGAAAAAGAGAGAACAATACTGGCCTCGTGAGACAGATATGAGACAAAAGCTGTTTGGAGATGAAACAGCCTTACAAACAACGGTGTCATTTGTAAGAGAAACCGGAACCTTGATCTGAGGATGAACGAAGAAGAAGGAGATACTGTTCTGTGACTGGAAATTTGTGTATGTGTCTCCTATTGGACAGTTTGCATACACCGTCTGCGGCGCCAGAAAGGGACTAGAATGGTACGGCACAGCACATGGAGACGAGGAGGCAAATTGTATCGCCTTCTGACTTCTTGTGTCTGAGCCCCATCATAAAGTCAGTGGACAATCCCTTTGCATTGAATCTACGGTTGTTGTTGTTTAATTCCCACGTGTATGTTTATACTTGTATGCGCCCTGAAAATGACGTTAAGTGGCGGGTTGAAGCTTTACTCACATCCCGAGCATGCTGATGAAGGTGGACCGTGCTCCCCCAGGCGGTTGTGCTATGCTTGATTTCATGGTTAAACGCCAAGCCTCAGATGCGTTCGGCATAACCAGCAGGCTATTGGTAGCTGGGTATAAGCACAGTAAACCCTTATCTTGGCTACAGTTTTCTCGGAGCAGAGCATTGTCGCTAGCTTTTGTCCCACACTCATGTGTCAGTCTTCAGAAGTTTATATATTTAGGGAAAACCCTAACAGAGGACAAGTAGCGCAGTGGTCAACGCTCTGCCTTCGCATCTTAGTGGTCCTGGGTTCATACCACAGTTGAAGCGGAAATTTTTTTATTTCAAATGGCTCCCGGGTCGACCCAGCCTTAAATGGGTACCGGTTCAGTCTGGGAAGTAAAGGTGGCCAGCTTGATGCTGACCACATCATCCACTAAGTGCCGTTGGTTACAAAATAATATGGACCTTACACCATATTTACTATGCACGGCATGGCGTGAAAGGATCTTGTTTATGACAGGAGCAACTAGATGATAAGGCCACATGGTGAGACATGATCACACTACCTTACAACCAGTCTCAGGCAACATTGCAACCGGTCTCAGACAACCTTAAAACCAATCTCAGACAACCCTGTAACCAGTCTTAGGACTGACCAACCATATGGTAACTATGATAACTGCCCCATTCTCACGAAAGACACAAATGATCTAATTCCTTCACCATAATCAATTCAAAAACCTGTCAGGTCCCTCTGGAGCACAGGTCTTCCTCGCCAAGTCTTCCTATTATCCGCCAATTCTGTCCACGTGTTGTTTGCTGATTTTACATTGTCTTTCAGTTCCCTCCTCAATGAGTGTCTCGGTCCTCCCCTATTTCTCTTGCCCTGTGGATTCCAGAACAGAGTTTGTCTAGTAATGTCAATCACTGGTTTCCGTAATGTGTGAACTATCAATCTCCTCCCCCGTTTTTTTTAGGCCCTACTGGTATTTGTCCAGTTTTCTTCAAACATTTCCACGTTGGTGATCTTGTACCATTTCCATCCTTGTATTTTACGCAGGTAACCATTTACGAAAGTCTGTACCTTTTTCATAAGTGCCTGTGTTGTCCTCCATGTCTCATGGCCATATCATAGAACGGAATTTACGTAGAAGATTATTATTTTGGGGGTGGTGGTTTTATTTTCTTTTGACTTCCTGGAAGAGGACGGCGTTGGCTAGCTGATAAGTCACACGGCTTACAACTCGAAGGTGCTGGGTTCGATCCCCATCACTGCACCGGCCGTTACCAGCGGGAAGCAAACCCTTAGAAACTGCAGGAGGAAACAGACCCTTACATAAAATGGATGGCGAAGTTGGATGCACTGGGCCGACAGGCGCAAAATAAAAAGCAAAGTGCAACGCACACTGCCTTGGAAATAGAAAAATAAGGCTAACGCAAACAAAAAAAACTACAACAAAAAAAAAGAAAATTCCTCAATGCAATGAAATCTCTTTTCGCCTTCTGTATTGTTAACTGCACAAGGATTGCATGGCAAAAAACAATTGCCTTAAAAAAAAGTTAATGCTAACCTCAAAGAAAATCAATATAGAACTGAGGAAAAGAATAATTGACACTCATATACTGAGCTGAAACATTGAATCTAGGGAAGGATGAAAAGAGCTTAGAAGCGTTTGAAATGTCATGTTACCGAGGAGTTGACACACATAGACAAATATTTAACATTAGACTGAAACGAAGATTAAGTTGGCTAGGACACAATATGAGACATGAAAGTCTTTACAGAAGATACTAGAGGGCAAGATTCATGGGGTAAAGACGAATGAATGGGTCAAGACTTATATATTACAAGAAACATTGCAGAAACAGTAAAGTTCGATCATATACTGACACTTAGAGAGCTGCAGAGGATAGAGTCAAATGGAGAGACATGCTCAGACAACCTTATTACCAGTCTTTGGACGGATCAACCAGAAGATAGGGTCACACGGTGAAAGGTGAAACATGCTCAGACAACCTTAGAAAAGGTCTTTGGACTGATCAATCAACCAGAGGATAGGGCCACATGGTGAGACATGCTCAGACAACCTTATAACCAGTCTTTGGACTGATCGATCAATCAGAAGACAGGGCCACATGGTGAGACATGCTCAAACAACCTTATAACCAGTCTTAGTACTGATCAACCAGATGATAGCGTCAAAGGGAGAGACATGCTCAGACAACCTTACAACCAGTCTCAGACAACCCTACAACCAGTCTCAGACAACCTTACAACCAGCCTCAGACAACCTTACAACCAGTCTCAGACAACCCTACAACCAGCCTCAGACAACCTTACAACCAGCCTCAGACAACCCTACAACCAATCTCAGACAACCTTACAACCAGTCTCAGACAACCCTACAACCAATCTCAGACAACCTTACAACCAGTCTCAGAAACCTTACAACCAGCCTCAGACAACCTTACAACCAGTCTCAGACAACCTTACAACCAGTCTCAGACAACCTTACAACCGGTCTCAGACAACCTTACAACCAGTCTCAGACAACCTTACAACCAGTCTCAGACAACCTTACAACCAGTCTCAGACAACCTTACAACCAGCCTCAGACAACCTTACAACCAGTCTCAGACAACCCTACGACCAGCCTCAGACAACCTTACAACCAATCTCAGACCACCTTACAACCAGTCTCAGACAACCTTACAACCAGCCTCAGACAACCCTACAACCATTCTCAGAAACCTTACAACCAGTCTCAGACAACCTTTCAACCAATCTCAGACAACCCTACAACCAGTCTCAGACAACCTTACAACCAGTCTCAGACAACCCTACAACCATTCTCAGAAACCTTACAACCAGTCTCAGACAACCTTACAACCAATCTCAGACAACCCTACAACCAGTCTCAGACAACCTTACAACCAGTCTCAGACAACCCTACAACCAGCCTCAGACAACCTTACAACCAGCCTCAGACAACCTTACAACCAGCCTCAGACAACCTTACAACCAGCCTCAGAAAACCTTACAACCAGCATCAGACAACCTTACAACCAGCCTCAGACAACCTTACAACCAGCCTCAGAAAACCTTACAACCAATCTCAGACAACCCTACAACCAGTCTCAGACAACCCTACAACCAGTCTCAGACAACCCTACAACCGGTCTTGGCACTGACCAACCAGATGGTAACGATGATAACTGTCCCTTTCTCACGAAAGACCCTAACTCCTTCGCCAATTCATACTTTCACTCAATTGTGACCCAGGAGAGCGACTCTCCATGCGCCCCTTCCCGCACCCCGCCCCCAACTCAGCCTCCAAATAGAATAGCTCCACACTGACAATACCAGAACAATATGAAGCAGACGCGAGCTATCGATTATTATTTCCTGCATCTGGGTTTCAAAATACAAAAAGCAATTTCTAGCACACACTGCTTACATTTGCTATAATTGCTTAATGTATTCTGCTTGTTTGTGCATACAGTTGTTGGTGCAAGCTAATAGTGTCGAGCGAATTTAACTCTGGCTAGGACGGCCACTTGGGACCTATTTAACAGGGGCAGTCATCGTTTCAAACTCCCAATCCTTGCTGCTTAAGGTACAGAAGAGCTGGTAAAGGCATGTGTGGATGGCAGATGTAGAGGTGTCAGACCGAGAGGGGCTGGTGTGGATCTACTGACCAGATCATTCTGGCGATCAGGATAACAAAAGAGCTGACATACTGGCTTCAGAGGCACCAATTACGAGTAAACTAGTCATTATTATGTTAGCATGTTCTTTATAGAACGTCGCTCCCATCACAGTCTGTCTGAATGAAACTGGTTCCCTTGCCAAAACTCCAGCCTCCGTCACAGTCATACTCAGGCACTCCTGGATATCTTGATGCCATCGTCTTCTTGGTCTACCCCTTCCTCTTTTGTTTGGCACCATACCTTCCATCACTGTTATCTCGAGACCGTTGTGTCTCTTGATGTGACCAAAGTATTTGCATTTTCTAGCCATAATGGAATTGATAAACCAGTTTTTCTCTATGCTCAACTCTTGCCGAATGTCTACATTTGCCTTTTTCTCTGTCCAGGGTATTCTGAGGATCTTTCTGTAACATTTTGACTCGAAGGATTCGATTCTTTGTTTGGAAGTTTTGGTAATCGTCCATGATTTGCAGCCATAAGATGCCACAGGAAAACCACAGGCTCTCAAGACTTTTACTTTTATAATTTTGTTGGTACTCTGCCATAATTTCTTCAGGCTGTTCAGTCTGCATTGACATGGCTAGTCTTCTTCTGATTTCTTTCGAGCAGTCGTCATTTTTGTCAATTTTGGAGCCCAGATATTCAAAATGTGTGACCTGATCTATTTCCTCACCACCCACTGTACATTTATGCTGACATTGTGTTTTGTCAGTGGTCATTATCTTATACTAGATATGGATAAAATTGACATTTTGAAGTCTATCAATGACCGAATGCTAGATGCTAACGTGGGAATAGATGGCTCCGCTATTCCTAGACTGCAGATCTTTGATTTCGAACGAGGTTCGAGCAAACGGGCGCAAGAGAGGATGCAGCATAAGTTTGTACAATTACAGAGCTACAGGGTCGATCCGTATCTACAACCCTCTGGCATTAACAGAGACTGAGCACCTACGGTTATGTTGGGGTGCAGGGAAGTCGATTTGTATGAACAGAATAGAGGACTTTTGATGTTTCTTTGGAAGCTGGTTACAGTGGCTCTACTTACGTCCTGAGGTTTAACTGAGATTGTGGACCTGGGTCTTCATGGCTGTAGTGCAACACGAGGATTCTCAGTAAACATATCACCATGGGGATCACAATGTCGATTCTCTACTCGCTGGTCATACTAGATAAGTCGCCGAAGACA